>VSWD01000014.1:37639934-37930398 GCA_033119305.1 Pinctada imbricata | reverse complement strand
CTTGGTCTTGTAGCATCATATCCCACCAATCCTGCTACGTCTTTCTGTCTTTGGCCATCTTTTATCTTTTGATGATGGTGCTATGATTTTGAGGACGTTTATCAAATGTACCATTTGGTGAGTGTCACTGCTGGTAAACGAGAAGTCCCCGAGGGCACATGTAGCCAAGTCCGAATAACTTCGGTTAATCGTTTTTTCTTTAACGCCTTCGAAATTTTCTGAAACATGGGTCATATTCCAACCCATCCTGCTACGTCTTTCGGTACATGTTTGGCCATTATAACGTAAGGGTGGCTTTTGACTTTGAAAATATACTATATCAAATCGTGAGAAAACATATTTGATTCCCGCAAGTTCTTAATTTTTCTTCACAGATAAAAGCACTGTTCGATGGTATTTCAAATGTTGAGCGTGTCAAAGTAGTTTGTATAAGCGGGTAAGTAGATATATACATATTAACACTATTTGTCATATACATATTAAAAGACTTGATGTTTGCATATGCAATAACTTAATTATTGCGATTATCATGACTATATTTAGCCTGTGTAGTCAAAAGCTTCTTTTTAGTAATATTGTATATTTGCTATAGATATATATATGTAACAATGTGATAGCTACAATTGCCTCCCGTTTAGAACGGTAACTGATGTAGACTAATTTTGACGTGATAAAATTGCATCGAAACCTTTCGAAAACTCTCTGAAATGACGTTCGTTAGGAAAATTACTTTCCACATTTACAATCAGTATGTACTGACCTCTTATTTTATACCATACGAATTTGATGATGTCAAGGTGTCCTTACGTCAGATATCGTTTTAAATGGAAAATATTATAACTCAAAATTCTCAAAAGATGCTTAAAATCTGATAACACATTTCATAAATTCTTATACTTACTTTGATTTCAATTTTGTCTTGCTGAATATCCGTTGATTACTGCATCTAAAAATTGACGAGTTTTAGACATATGTAGTACATTGTATATCATACATATTGCTCAATCGATTTCAATATTTTGCCAATTATATAAAAGAAATAAAGATTACGCATATCGTAGTGTAGTCATGCATTTATACATTCTTTCCTTGCATGATTATTTATATTGATAAACACTTTTTAGAAGCAGCAGCAAACGCAAGAAGCGGTAAGTGTTTTATTTAGCATTTCGATTAGATCAATGTCCAAAGATTAATTAAAAGTTTGGGAAATGTGAAATGTATTACACCATTCAAGACAACACTCTACTTTAAAGCAAAAGGCGCTCACTTGGGGATTTTGTGAATCATTTTGAATCCATTCATATCAATGTTAAACGTCTCCAAATTCAATAGCATCAATTAAGAATATATCAATTTGCAGCATAGACCAGACATGCACGTTTCGGATACTTAATCTTCGTCAGATATCCTCTATATAAACAATGCTATATGGCCAAAGAGTGTGAAAATATGTCCAAAACTGCACCGAAAGACATAGCAGGATGGGTGGGATATAATGCTAGATGAAATACATTTTAGAAATTTCAGGAAATTTCCGAATCAAAATTTACAGTATCACCGATGAGAAATGCGAAAAATGATCTTTCGAAACATTATAATAATTTTCCTTTCAACTCTTGTGAAAGTAAGATACATCTGTATTCTTAAGATTTTAAATCATTCTTTAAAGTGAGTAATTGTAGTCAAATACAAAAACAAAACAAAAAAAAAAAAGAATTCAAATAGCATGAACAATAGTTATTCAAAATCATGAAAATTGCAAATTGAAACAAACCAAACAAAAGATTCCTCCAAGTTGCAAAACTGAATCCATAATGGAGGCAAGCTGAGGTATCAATAGAGTGTTAGGACTGTTTCGCAACACCCGTATTATTTCATCAGAAATCTATCATTAAATTAATCGAATTCAAGTTAAGACCAAAGTGATTTTCTTTTCCAATGTCAATTTGTTGGTGCTACTTTCTTGGATACTATACTTGCATTAGATATACAACATGATTCATGTGATATATCAAATATGAGTACGGTGCATTTTGACAGCGCCACCTACAATGAATTTACAATATCTTCCGTACTTAAACTGGAGATAGTTCATAAGATACATGTTAGTTGTCCTTCGGGTACTATGTAGCTGTCTGTTTGTCCAATTTATGTTTCCATGAAAGAAAAAATTTGTATGGTATATTTTCCAAAATAAGTAAGTCTTTCTGTTGTAAATTTTGAAATCTGGTTTCGGCTTTAGTATTTGACTTTCATTCCTTCATTTAGGGGTTACCATGCGTTTGTTTTACAAAAAACTGACAGGGTATCGGTGAATCCCCTGTTAGAAATTGAGTTTTACCGCGAGGCGTCAGCATTGGTCAGTAATGAGCTAGAAAACGTCTGCTTTTAATGACGTCGCCATAGGAACGCATGACGTCATAGCAAAAACTGCAGTGAAACGTGAATCCCCTTGCAGTTTTTTCATCGCTCAACCAATCAGAATGCGCGTTACAAACGGGGTGCATTAGAATCCGCCTTTTATTCGAAACCCCTTAGAGTTTTGATCTGTTGAGGTTGAATTAGCACATTGTAACAACTTTTTGAATAATAAGTGTCATCCCATATATGTCTATTCATTCAAATCAATAGTTTTGTACATGTCCTTATAATGATTTATATCATGTGAGTGCCCATTGAAATGAATATGATACTTGTCGATAAAATTGAATTAAATTGAAAATAAGCTGATAAAATATGTTATTTAGGTTAATTAATCTTGCCTTTATTCGTTAATGCCATTTTATGATTTGATATAAATAAAATCTTCACATCTTGATTTTATCGATTTTTTCCTTTTTATTTCAGTGCGACAACAGGTTATACAGCTCAGATAACGTTTGTGACAAACAGGGAAACGCTTAACAATGATACACTTTCTGAAGACATGAGAGATTCTATTGTTTTTGTCGCACAAAACAATTTAAATATCTTCCCGGAGTTCAATGCCACAGTATTTGAATCAAGCTTTGAAGGTAAACTTTGATAACTTTTTCCGGAAATGCCCATCCTTATCAATTACGAATAGTGATCTACTTTAATTAAATCATTCATTGTTTTGGCCTTTTATCAATGTGACATCAAAATATAAAATAATATATGACTGAGCATCACAATAATGTAAAATCTTAATCAAACCAGATCTATATACATGCTCCCGATTTTGTAATATTCAAAAATATCACTTTTAGAAGACTTGTATTATTACAAATGTAAATAGTCCGATTTGTAGATTCGCTTTTTCCTTCCGACGGAAGTGATTGATTCGGACATATCTTTCGAAAAAGTGGAGAAAAAGATTACACAACAAGGAATTATCATAATTCAACATCTTTTGACAATTGGACAAGCAAGGGAAAAGCGAAACATCAGTGATAAATCGGTTTGATTTGATTATCAAAAGAATTATCTTCTTTGTATTTTATTTTTATTTCAGAAAAGAGCAAAAGTCTAAACTACTGTAGCCAAGATCAATGCTTACTGCAAGTTGCTGTGAACAGAGGTTATGAGTGTGATCCGGATCTGGCAAACACTAGTTGTAGTCTGAAACATGTTTGCAACTTACGATCTATCGACTGCTCGACACCCTACGGCCAATGTTTTGCTGAGAGTGGTTTAAATAGTTACATAGCAAAATGCAGGTAAATTTTATCTCAATCAGTGAATAATTCAAAACAAACACGAAACCAAAAAGTTAAATAAGGAAGCTTTATCTATAACTAAATAGTATAATATAATTCAGCATCCTTTTTGGACATAATGCTGTCGTACGACACTAGCGGTCACATGAACACCTCACTCTATCACAAACTTCAGTTTCTTGAGTTTCAGCATCACAAACTTTCCTTTTCTGAGTAGCAACATCCCTTTGTCGTCTGCTCCTGCCGTGTTCATATCTCGATTCATACGTAATGCCAGAGCAAGTACCAAATATAAAAAAAAAATTTCTGATAGCTAGACGTCTTTCAGATAAGCTTCTCAGTCAGGGATACGTTTGTGATCGACTAATATCGTCATTGAAGAAGTTGTACGGTCAATATGGGGAACTCGTCATACACTATGCTGTCCCACTCTCCAGAATGGTGGATGATATTCTGTCATAGACCATTTGTTCCATCCAATCAGAGAATATACTTGTATAAGTAACCGGATGTCATTTTTCTGCCGAATGGAAGCAACGGATGTTGCGTGCAAGCAGGAGATGCTTACTCTTCCTCGGCACCTGGTTTCATTCCAATATCGGGAGTCCGCTTCTTTTCATATGGTGGAGGTTTTTGTTTGTTTGCTTTGGTACCTGTTTTATCTTGATTTTGTATGCCTTCGGGTTCAGATTTTCTAAATTATCAATTTTGTTAAGTGTGTTTGGACATGATCATTGTCCATATTTGTCACTTCTATTTGGTATTGATTCCTCCTAATATCATAGCGCATTACGGAATCCGTGAATGGAAGTCAAACAGAACACCCAAAATCTGAGAAACCAAAATTCTAATGCACTCCGTTTGTAACGCGCATTCTGATTGGCTAAGCGATTAAAAAACTGCAAGGGGATTCACGTTTCACTGCAGTTTTTGCTATGACGTCATGCGTTGCTATGGCGACGTCGTTAAAAGCAGACGTTTTCTAGCTTCTTACTGACCAAAGCATTAGAATAGGGTTACCATACTGATGTTTTACAAAAACTGACAGGGTATCGGCGAATCCCCTGTCAGAAATTGAGTTTTACAGCGAGGCGTCAGCCGAGCGGTAAAACGGATATTTCTGACAGGGGATTCGCCGATACCCTGTCAGTTTTTGTAAAACACACGCATGGTAACCCCTAAATCACCATTAACATTGCAGCTTACATATTGAAAAATATAGAACAAAACAAATATAAGGGGAAGATAAAACGTGTATGACATTCGTGAGTGTGTAATATATATGTCAAATACAAAACAAAAATCAGAATTCACAATGCGGAAGTGTTCCCATTCTATACCTTTCCGAAAATAATTTCAAACCAATTCAAATCAATTCATTATGCACCAGACATTAAATTCTTATCAATGACGTTTCATCCAAAGTGATTTAGACACAGCCAAAGTTCATTTTAGTAGCACCCTCTGGATATATTTTTGAAATTGAATTTGTGAAATCTGCAAAGGATGCGCGGCTCCAAAATTTCCTGTAGGGTCAAATCAGTAGCATATTCATATCGATGAAATTTTTCAATGAAACGAAAAGGTTCCCAAGTAGCAAAATAATATTTATGAAGTCAGATAGATAAAGTGCTTAAACAAAGTTTTTTTTTCTCCAGGCGACAGTTTAACGTCTTCAGTTTCAATAGCTTAATTTAAGAACAGATAAATTTGCAGCATGGACCAGACATGCACGTTTCTGGTACTTAACCCTCGTCAGTGATCCTCAATCTAAATAATGTGATACTGCCAAACAGTGTGAAAGTTATTTTTCCAACAATGTGCCGATAGACGTAGCAAGATGGATGGGATATGATATTGAATTTGAAGACGTTAAACATAGGACCTGTGCTTTTGAAATTTCAAAAAATTTTGATAATGCATTGAATAAGCTATCAACCGAAGTGATCGAACTTGGCTACATCGGGGACCCCTGGTCCAGCAGTGACATTCACCAAGTGGTACAAATGTCAAACATCATAAAATTCAATAGCATCATTTGGGAACAGATAAATTTTACAGGATGGGTCAGACATGCATGTATCGGGTACTTAACCTTCGTCCGTTATCCTCAATCTAAATAATGTGATATTGCCAATTAGTGTGAAAGTTATTTTTTCATAGCATCATTTAAGAACAAACATCCATGTCACGGGGTGCGAGTTTAACTGCAGCACTCTGCAAAAGACAAAAAGTGCTTATTAGTAGGGAAGTGTTCCAACTCTATACCCATAAGAAAATTTAGAACCAATTTATTATGCACCATACACGCGTTTCAAATAACAACTATTGGATAAACAAAACCAGGAAAATTGCGAAATGAAAACAGAAACATCCAAACCATTCTGCACGAGGAGCAAAGTCCACCGCCGGTGATGATTAGATATGGTGCTAGGGACGATAAATTTCTCGTTGAAATATGGCGTACTGAAATTATTACAATATAAGTTTATTACACAGTGAAAGTATACCATTGAGGGAGTTAGAACGGGAAATAGGTCTGGTCTCGGGGAACCAGAATCGTGCTAACTCCCTCAATGGTGTACTATAACTGTTTTATTATACCGAAACAAACATTATGCTGAAACAAACATATCTCTTAGGTATACCGAAACAAACATGAAACTGAAACAAACATATCTCTTAGGTTTACATGGTTCCAATGGAAATTCTAATGATTTTGCCTCGCCTTCTCGACTGAATGACTGAGTAACGGAAAATATTAATTTTTGATGATAAGATAAACAGAAACATCATTTATCGTACTCATACATGTTTAATTTTTGATTGTTTTATTTTAATGCGGATTAATTTATGTGCTAAGTGGATAGGAGGCGGATTACTCTGCTCGCGTATTAGTTGCGTCATCCGATCAACCTTCAACGGCGCTGATTGGCTGATACTAACACACCCCCAAAGAAGCTCCGTCCCAATTTGAAACTAACTCCCTAGGGAAATATTTACATTCCTACTGCGTTTCCCTTATATAAAGGTACCAAACCAACTGTTGCTTTATTTCTCGATAATCGCAAGAGCCTATCACGTGACTTTAGAACTTACGCGGATTAATTTATGATAAAATGCCCATTTTATTTATTGCTTTAATACAGATTCAAAACATGTATCCATTATCACGCCGTCTACCCCCAGTGATTAGATGTGTCAAAATCTAGGTCACCCACATGTACACTTCCAAGAAGTATGACGTAGTAAGTCGATCACGCGTCAGTAGACGAAGTTCAAGGACGAACTGCATTGTTGTCTGCAGAAAGATGCCGTGTTTGGATGAGCGAATATTCAGGCAGAAGTGGATCAAATATTCAGTATTTAGGATGAGGATTTGATTCACTTGTGTCATTATCAACAGTGAATTTATCTTTGCTTCTTATGGATTCATAATATCAGAAATACTTCGAGTATCAGCGAATCTTGTGCCATGATGTTGAGGTAAGTCATGAAAATACCGAAAGTTTTCGCGTTTTCGACGGCTGCACTCGACTTTTGCATCATTCTAATTACGTCCAGATGAAATAGGGTGTTTACAGAAGTTTGTATACAATAATACCGATTGATTTCATATGTCTAAGCAGTTTAACAGTGTGTTAAAAAGAGTTTTCAAAAGTGTTCCCTTCAGTTCTGTGAAATTTCTCCAGTTTAACTCTCCGCCATGTCTGAATTATGTTGGACAAAAGTTACGAATTTTCACGCTTCAATTTTCTTCAGTTTTAATTGAAATGTTCAAAATACAGCAAGAGGACAAAATTCAGTTTTTCATTTGTCAACAACGTTTCCGTACAGAAGGTACTACTTCGAATCAAGCGAAAAATGTCGAACGTTCGTTTGCTCTTACGTCAAATGGCGTTCTCCCTCCGCAATGATATTTCAAATGTAAAGAAACTGGATGAAAAATTGGCAGAAATAACTTAGTTAACACGTAAAATGTAAATATAAGGATTGTTTTTCAGCTTTTGCGCTTTATCGGTGTGTATTGGCAGTAGGGAATGGAAACAAAATTCATGAAAAGCACTTCGTGCTTTACATATTTTGTTTCCATTCCCTACTGCCAATACACACCAATAAAGCGCAAAAGCTGAAAAACAATCCTTAAATAGTCTTCTCAAGTAACGCACCCCTTTGCAGGAAATAGTCTTATCAAGTGATTTTCAGGGATTTAGTTAAATTTAATGAATCTCTTTTTAAGTTTTTATATAGGAAAAAGATATGTAGAGGTATAATAAAAGTATATATTCAAAATTGCTGATGCAAAATTCTTTCATTATTTTATGGAATTCAGATGTTCAGTTTACTGCTCATATTTCGACAACAAACATTTACATGTAAATTTCACTGTAATACGGTTGATTGTGTCTCCACCTAATGCTAACTCTTTTCGTGTGGTTCTTAAATTTACATTCAACACGTACACTGGCATGGATCATGTTTTGCTAATATTAAGTTCGGTTTGTCGCATTGGATGTCATATTTTGTAAGCGGTATGGTTCAAATTTCAGACAGTTAAGTAGGAGAGTAGGGAAGATAAAGGGGAAGATTGAAAACAGGAAGAAAGAGAGAGTGTTTTCGATGTGCCTCTGTACTGAACTGGCTCTTTGGCATACATTTTAGGTCATGATTATAGAATATCGCTCTTCGTGTATTCACTTTTTTAATTCCTCTCTTTTGGCATCGAGCATCACTGATGATATATATTGTATTCAAATGCGCATATAATGCATCAAATTATTACTATATATTTCATAACTAGGATGTAACGTCGACTCTGATTGGCTGACGCGCGAGTCATTATTTTCCGATATATATCCCATATTTGAATATGATTATGATTTTAAAATATAAATTTAATTTTACACACAGATGCATCGATGAGGATATTTACGAGCGTAGTGGGGAGGATTGTTCTACAAGGACCATGAAGTGGTGGATCGTATTGGCTATCGCTGGTGGATCAGGGGGCGTCATCATTATCATTCTCTTGTTTGTTATTGTAGCTTTGTGTGCCAAACGCAGGCGTGAGGCAGACAGGTAGAAATCATAATGTATAAAGTTCGAAATTTCATCAATAATTTTAATTTATGAATTTGAATTTGACATCTACTTGCTCACTGTTTTAAAAGCTGTGTGAACTGAAATTTTATTTTCGAAAACGATAAATCAGGCATAGCCAATTAATAGATAAATGAGACCATTACATTTATTAGCTAAGCTATGATCATTTATTTATTTCGCAAAGTCCAGATCTTATTATATATATAAGTCTTAGCTCTTTTGCTAAACCATTATTTTTCTCTTTGCATTTCTTATCCTCGGATTTAAGGTATTCAACCCCTAATGCATTTTCAATAATAAAATACCGGAAATAAGAATTTTCATCCTTAAAAAAGAATGCTATACATACTTTTCTAGCTAATATAATCTACTCTGTCACTCCGAAGATTTCCGAATATGAAATCATTGGCATTTGTTGGAAAAGTATGAAATTGTTCATAAATTTTAATAGGAAGTTCTCTATTAGGGTGCGGGAAAATTACTAAAGTTAAGAACATTTGATAAGTCTTGTAAATTAGCATTGAATTTTGATTTAGGGTTTTTTAAGGCTAAACAGGAATAACGATCGATCATGTTATGGATATATTTTTTTCTGAGCAAACGTTATATAACTGCTTGAAAATATTCCTATCTTTTGTAGTTTTTCCGATGAATCTGAAAGGATGTTCAAGCCTGACTACCACAAAAAGCCAAACCAATACAGCGGATTTCGATCAGAGGTTAGTTCAAATGTCACTGAATGCACTATAAATGACCGAAACTTTTATGCCCTGTATCAATTGCCATTGCAATACTGATTTCAATATTTCTTCGTCACCATTGAATGACTTGGGTTAAAAAAAACTTCTTCTTCAATAAATTCTAAATGAGGAAAAAAAAAAACACCACCACCAAACTATTAGCAACATAAACATATTTTGAGGAGGTCATAATAGAAAACACTAATTCCAGATACAGAGAGGATGCTAGTGTCACTATTCGTTTTTTTTTCTTCATGGCAAAACATGTATGAGTATTAATGTCAATCTAAAAATGAAAGTCGCGAAGACCAAGCCCCAAAATCAGAATTAACAATCACAACACCTAGGCATACAAAGTCTTGAAAATATAATAGAAACACGAAGGGCAACATTATACAATTATTGACTTTTGATGAGGTCTACTCGTGACTATACAGACCTGATCAGGTATCGGTTGACCGAGGCCGAAGGCCGGGGTTAACCAATACCTGACCAGGTCTGTATAGTCACGAGAAGACCGAAATCAAAGTCAATAACTGCTTTATTAAATTATCAGGATTTTATTAACATTTGCATTGTAATGATACGCGAAGTCAAAGAAATCAACGCACGCGCTCATGGTCACGCATAGACCGCTTTGGAGCTTTAGCGGTCAACTCACTCTGAGGTACACTCTATCAAACAGCGTCTCCACCAATCAGAAATAAGCAAAATCGGCAATAATTCCTGATCATTTAATAATATCTAATGAACAATATCCAGAGTTCAGCGCAATAAAGGAATGTATTGTAGTTGGCGCCGTTAAATGTATTAATTATTTTAGTTTAAAGATATTTATCCAAATATCACATGATTGAAGTTACATATACAATTCAAGTAATATTATATCATGAAGCAGGATTGAAAAAAGGTAGCTTAATGGTTTTGCTAGTCGATACTGATATTTCGATAGGATGTTTTATCGTGAAGTATTTTACTTCAGATCGAATCTAGCTATGCTTGGGTTCACAAACGGAAGGATTTATTACGAAATGATGTCCTTTCTGCCTTGAAAAACATTTTAACCACACTCCGAAAATCACAATCAAAAGGCTTAAAAATTCTTAAATAAACAAGTACAGAAGTACCCATCAGTTATTCAGTCTCATAGTCGAGAAGGCAAGGCCGGCAAAATCATTAGATTTAAATTTCCACCGGAATGGTTGCGAACCTCGGAATGAACAAAATTTATAAGTGAGACCATGTGCCCGGGGAAAGTCAGCGTCTCCTGATTGCATGCAACACCCGTCGCAACAGCTCCATGGAAATCTGTCAAATTCGGTGATTGTAAAATGATGCAGTGATGATTCGTTAGTCCGGAAAAATAAATTGTATTGAAAACACGTCCGTAGTTGCTTATATCGTCCGAACTAACGAGACAAAATAAAATGATCCGCACGTCCGTTCCCGAAAACTACCGTCCGGATCCGGAACGCGGATTTCCGGATTATCGGATAATTTTTGCACGATGCATATTTGTTCCATGTGAAATCGTCCGGAGTAACGAATTTTCCGGAGTAACGAATTCCGGACTAACGAATCATCACTGTATCCCGCAAGAAAAGAATAGACGGAGACAATAACACATGGCAATAGAAAAACAAAGGATACCTTAATTTAATGAACAATCTCCAGAGTCCAGTGCAAGCACGGAATGTATTGTAGGTGACGCTGTTAAATAGCGTGTTGCATCAATTAGTAAAGTTTCAACTTATTTTAATATCAGATATTGTATCTAAAGTAGAACTGAAAAAGGAAGCCTTTGATTTTTTCTCGTTGAATTAACAAGAGGTTTGTTCATTCGTCCCTATATACTCGAAATTCAAGAAAAAGTTCTTGTTAATAAACTTTGGTTTGTTCATTTAGGGATTTCAAAATAATGGTTACTATGACGACGACCCAGCTGTTTATCATAGACCGGAAGACGAGAGAGAGAAAATGCGCATGACAGAATACGATAACGCTAAGAACTGGAACCCAGAAGACAGTGCAAGCACCTACGCATACATCGAGTCAAAATTGAAAGAAACAAATTATGCCGTACAGGTAATTTAAAAGGGAACAATAATTGCACACTACCCTTCATAAGGATTATTTCATCTATAGTAAAAAGATGCAATCTAAGACATTTAATGACGATTTATTCTATAATAAAAACATACTTTTTATAACCTTAAATGTAGACATTAAACTATTATCAAATCTATGGCAAAATTACTTATTACAATACAGTATAATGTATGAAGTAAAACATGAGTAAACAACAAAATACTCAGAAATAGAAATAGAAGGCAAAATTTGGTCAAATGACTTGCACCCTTACATGTGACCAGAGAAATTATTAACTAATATGTATCTAACACAGTTCTAATTAAAGCTAGTTAAAATAATTATTAAACATTGTGATATTTTCGTATTCATAGATCAAGCGTCCACAAATAGGCATTGCTAGAGGAAATTCGGAACAGGTATACATTTTTTGTTCTTTTTCTCTTTGATATTAAAAATTATCATTACAAATGCATTTCTATGACACTAAGATGACGAAAATGATACATATTACTTATTCATTTGAGATATGATATGCATCAATCCATCCATTCAAAGACTTTTAATTGGTTACAGAACAAAGAATTTAATTTTCTAATTTATATCTAGTTTGATATAGCAATCAGGATTTTATTGGCAAAAAAGGTAATCTTCTTTGATGAAATTGTGATAGGTTGAACTTGAAATTAAAACCATTCATCTTAAAAACCAAAATGTTAATCGTCTATCTTGAAGTATTAAACATTATTATATTGAACTATTTCCTATTGTAGATGACAAATTTCTGAAACTGCGTGGCATAGTCCTTAATCTCGGGGATGGAGAAATGATCAAAACGTGTTTAGTGCCAAATCAAAATTTGAGATACATCAAAACTGTCTCAAATGAAATCAACATATCTCATTCACATATCATTCCTTCGCTGGAAAGGAAGATGAAGAAGATGGACCTTATGCATTTTGAGAGGGACTTTATTATTTTACCATATCTGCTGATTTTTGTTTTATACAGATACTGCTATGCATGTACATATATGAGTTATTTTTGTGAGACTTTTTTCACTTCATTTCAAAGAAAGGATAGGATCTTGCATCTTTTGTAGTAGCAAAATTGTCCTTCGGGACAAGGGCCTCAATGTTCAATAGAGGTTGGAACACAAATTCTCTGTCGAATGTATTTATATAAATAGATATTATAATGTAGGTTGTTCAAATACTAGATACTATTCATGTTCAGACGAAGACGTATTAAAGAAGAATTTTGTAATCGGTTTTCATAACTTGCATTTTTATTTATACTCAGAAAAGATGCTTTACAAATAAGAGTGGAACAATCACTTTGAGTGCCATATTCTGCAATATATTTGAATAAGTCCCAACATTTTCTTGTGTTTTTTCTTGTGTCTTATATATGCATGTACTCATTACTTGCAATGCCAATGGTTAAAAGTTTTAATTTTTTATTTGTGATTTTTAATCTGATCGAATGAAGTCATGCAATACAAATAAATAAAATTATGGATAAAAAATAAATTTTCTTGATGTCTGTCAGTTTTTTAAATTTCATCTAGTTTAATTTCCATGCATTATTGATGAACATTTCTGATATAAAGGGATTATATTCGTGTATACAATTGTTACATACATGTAGGGAATCCATCCTCGGATTTGATTTCTTTGGGGGGTAGGGATGAATCCCGAGGGGAAAAAGATATATCCCCATTTGGGGTGCTTAAAACTAGTGTTTAGGCAGATTCTGAAATGGAAGGAGCAGACTCGGCGTGTCCTGCTTAACTTGACCCACCAAGATCCGCGCATATTCTCAAGTCGGAATTAATATCGGCAGTCAAAGAATTCTGAAGTAGCAGATCCAAATTTTTAGATTACCTAGATTGATGACGGTTACAACTCAGCAAAGGAAAAAGGGGGAAGATAATCTCTAACAAGACACCATTGCAACCATAAGAACGAAACAGACAAACACCTCAAAATGAAGACTTAGAATAGTGAAGGTCTTCAACAATACCATAGCACAGTGGAACACAATACAGAACAACATAAATCAGGCACGAGAAACAAAAAAGGTACAAATGAGTTAAAGAAGATCCTGACGATAATCTCAACAGCGCTCACAATAGAGTACAAAATTAGGCATCGACGGACCCCCAGGAAAGTAGAGGTGGGACCAGGTGCCCGGGAGGAGTGAGCATCCCCTGTTGGCTAGCCGCACCCGCCGTCGATGTTTAAGCACAAAAATGAAAACAGTATATAAACTTCATGCACTGTCTGACGTTATGTCTATAATGAAAGTGTTATGGCGACAATGTCAGGGAAATATATTCAAAACATTTACTGTCAAACCCCTCGCGGGGAACTTTTTTACGAGCTCCACACGGCAAAGGGCATAAGTGTGACACAAATGAGTTAAAGAAGATCCTGACGATAATCTTAACACCAAGGAACACCAAATCACATCACACCAAATCACATCACATCAAATCACATCACACCAAATCACATCACATCAAATTTCTTGAATTTCTAAAATATGGGTCCTGTAGCATTATACATTGCATCCCACCCAACCTGCTACGGCTTACGGTACGGTTTTGGACATAGTAACTTTCACACTTTTGGGCATATTACATTGTTAAGATTTGAGGATCACTGACGAGGGTTTAGTGCCCGAAATGTGCATGTCTGGTCCTTGTTGCCAATTTATCTGTTCTTAAATGATGCTATTTAATATGAAGACGTATAACAGAAACATCAAACACAAATACATGACTACAAATAAACCAACGAGACAAATGGGTAATCGATGCCGAATTAGGACGGCCATCTACCACGCAAGTAGCAGACGATGTGTTTATTCGGATTATGTGTGCACAAGCCTCCCACTTTTCCGAGCAGCTAGAAGACTGTGGAAATTACTCTCACTTACATACATCGTAACCATAATAAGATTTTTGCGATTTTATTTCAAAACAAGGAGGCTTTATCTTCGAAATTTTGAAGACGATAATTAAGACGATGGACATTTTCGGAATTGCATTTTGTATCAATTTTGATAGATTTTTATCATTCTACCTATAATTCATGATGGATCAACATATTTTAATTCACTATTGTGAAGATATGTTTTATGCAAGCAGGAGATGTTCACTCTTCCTGGGCACCTGATCTCACTCCTTCGCAGGGAGTTAAATTCTCTTCATGTGATAGATTTTTGTTATTTCTGTTCCTTTGCCTTAATTATTGTTTTATTCTGGTTTTATATGCCCTTGGTTAGATGAACGATATTGTACTTCTTTATAGGAGTATGGTTTTGTCCATGTTTGTCGTATAAAATTATTATGTTTTGAGCATGTTCATTACCTTCAGGAGGCATTTGAACATACCCTTTAAAATCATTCTAAGAGGTAAAATTTTTAGCGAAAACTTTTTGTCATGTTTCCATTCACTTGCGAAAAAAATCTACTTGTATCTGCCTCATTGCATAGCTCTTTCCTTAGCTGGGATTTCGGCATAATGTTTTCGGTCATGTTTAGATTTAAGCTCCTTGAAATCATTAGAGTTTCTATTAGAATGGTTGCGAGCCTCGGAATTAAAAACATTCTGAATTGAGCCCGGTACCCGGGGAGAGTCAATGTCTCCTGATTGCATGCAACTACCGTCGCAACAGCTAACGTAAAACACTACATGGTAAATTCTAGGCAACTCATTGTGATCGATGTGAAACAACCATGCGGGACGGACATATGGTCGGACATGTACATGTGTATCAAAATATATATTCATTATTTGCTGAAAGATCATTCCTCTAAACACCACAAATATGTTATATATAGATTAGAAAGTTTAACATTCTGATTACATCTTTCTCTGCATGTGTATGTATCATTTGAATTAGAATTTTTTTCTCATAAAATGAACCGTATTTGTGCTTGCAATTTTTGATGGTGAAGGCATTTTAATGATTCGAGAGATTCTTCAGTTTAGAATGTGGTATCATCGTGCAAAGCACAAAAACAATATTCCATATCGGGAGTTCGCTTCTTATCATCTGGTGGAAGTTTTTGTTAATTTGCTTTGGTTCCTGTTTTATCCTGATTTTGTATGCCTTCGGTTTCTGATTTTCTGAATTATCGATTTTGTGCTGTATACAGGGATATGGTCATTATCCATATAAATGTGTCATCAATTCTATCCAAAATGCATTATCGAAATTTGACGAATTCAGGTCTTCTGAATGTTCTTTTGGTTTATTTTGATATCCACATTTGCTTGATATCGCTTCTAGAGAAAATTGTTTCACAGTGCTTCCGGAGACCGGGTTTGATTTCTGGAAGAATATTAGTTAATGTAAACGTTGTCATTTTCGCTGAGGAAATATTTCGCGATATAAACATCTCAGAGTCTGTCTCTGTAGGAATGCAGCATGGGTATTTTCGCGTGGGTGAAATTTTCGCGAAGTCAGTTGATCCGTGAATTAATGGAAAATTATCCCCATGCGAAAATTTCCACTTTTACAAAAAAATGATCGATACAGATTAAGTGGAGCATTTTAACGACCTAGCTATGATTAAAGCGTTGTTTGTACAGTGATTTTTGGAATACAGGCCAAATTTTGAGAAGTCAGATTTGTAATTTCAATTACTTCTAATGCCGAAAAATAAGTGGGAGAACTTACCACTTTTTCACTATTAAGATTCCATTTCGTAATTATTGTGACTGTTGGTAACTAGTGCTTATCTCATTTCATAAGCTAAGTATACGAGAAAAGTACCAATCGTAGCTCAGGAGTCTAAGAACAAGGGGGATATGACATTATAATGTACATCTCTATTCAAAAGGCGAACCCCCGAATGAAAGGCAGTGCCAGGTGCCTAGGAGGAGTAAGCGTCCTCTGACTACATGCAACGCCCATCCGAATACCAAATAGACACCTGTCAAATCCGATTATGTCCAATTAGGTAAAAGACGGACGATTGGAAGGTTGTACTCAAAATTGTGCGTTCAATTGTGCGTTCTTCGAGACCTTTGGGTAACCGGAAAAGTGGGAGGGTTGTGCGCACGTAATCCAGGATAACCACACCATCTGCTATTAACGTGGCAGACGGCCGTCCTAAGTCGGCACCGGTTGCCCATTGGTCTAGTTGGTTTATGTGTGGTCTTTTATGTTTAATGTTTCTGTAGTGTGAGTTGATGTTCCTTGTCCCTTTTGCGTCTCTTTCTGTAGGTGTCTGTTCTGTGTTTTTTGCATTGGATGTTTTGGGGTTTTGCTGTGGGTGCTGCAACCTAGTGTTGTTGGAGATCCCCTCCTTTCTCAAAAATGTCCTTAACCAACCTTGATAGGCATATGTCCAAATAAGCATTCAGTTCTTATTCGGTCTTTTCGAAATACAGAGTTACTTCCCATTTGTGCAGGTATCTGACGTCAACGCATTGTGACATCATCAATTTTTATGGAAACCAGCCTGAAATTCAGGGAAACAGGGTTACATATATGACGTTTTCAATGGAATTTAATGACGTCACAATGCTTTTACGTCATATACCTGCACAAATCGAACGTAGGACTGTAAAATCGAAAAGACGGAATTATCGAACAAAGAACGTCGTCTGAAGCTGTTCCCATAAATAATCTCGAGCAAACAGCTTACTGGCGAGCCTCTTCGTCCTCAGCTTGAAGTTTTCGTACTAAGAACATGCTTTTCCGTAACGTAACAGTTGTGAAATAAATACGCCATAGGCAGACGGACATGGAATGTTGCTGCACATGAAGGGGAAGTTTGTGATGAGACCTGCTTAAATGACCGTTTTCATTTATCGATCGTAGTCTAGGTAGGGTTTTCAGTATGGTAAATCCGAGTGATTCGATTATTGATGGAGAGTACGTCATCAATTTATCTGTGAGTCCATTGAACTGAGAGGCTAGCTTCTTCGTGCTGTTTTAAAGCAGAGACTTACGAATGAATAAAGCTAGGAGAGGGACACAGTTTTTGTCCATAGAAATTCCAACACTTTGTTTAAGTAATTGGTTCCGAACAGCACAAAAATGCTGTCATAAATAATTCCAGCATCTTGATATGATGTCGTCTGCAGAGTACTTGAGTTCTAAATCAGAGTATCCCTTGACATAACAAGTTTTTAAACCTAAGACTTCAAAGAATTACCTATCAATTGTTCAGTTTCAAAGTCGAGAAGACAAGGCAAAATCATTAGAATTCCTATTCGGTCTTTTCGAAATACAGAGTTACTTCCCATTTGTGCAGGTATCTGACGTCAACGCATTGTGACGTCATCAAAATCTATGGAAACCACAATAAAATTCAGGGAAATAGGGTTACACATATGACGTTTTCAAAGGAATTTAATGACGTCACAATGCTTTTACGTCAGATACCTGCACAAATCGAACGTAGACCTATAAAATCGAAAACACGGAATTAGAGCGGTTGTGAACCTCGGAATGAATAACCTCGGAATGAATAACATTCCGAAGTGAGACCAGGTATTTGTATCTGCGATTGCCACTTTTGAGGATGAAATATTTTTCTTTATTATTGAAGCCAACATAGTTTTTAAAAGTTTTTGGTGAGTTATTGTTCAGAGTGGAAAAATCGGAAAATGTTGTTCAAAGTCAAGAGATCTGAAATGATCTAGCAGTTCTTTGAGTTTTTGTAGGTTTTTTTTATTATTGAAGCCAACATAGATTTTTAAAGTTTTTGGTGAGTTATTGTTTAGAGTGGAAAAATCAGAAAATGTGGTTCAAAGTCAAGAGATCTGAAATGATCTAGCAGTTCTTTGAGTTTTTGTAGTTTTTTTTTCAATTATTGAAGCCAACATAGATTTTTAAAGTTCTTGGTGAGTTATTGTTCAGAGTGGAAAAATCGGAAAATGTGGTTGAAAGTCGGAGATCTGAAATGATCTAGCAGTTCTTTTGAGTTTTTGTAGGTCCGAATCTGATTGACTCCACTTCTCGAGTATGCTGTTGCACAATACTACTGAAGACCTCTCTGGTGTGAGAATTTTTGTAGGTCGAAATCTGATTGACTCCGCTTCTAGGGTATGCTGTTGCACAATACTACTGAAGACCTCTCTGGTGTGAGAATTTTTGTAGGTCGAAATCTGATTGACTCCGCTTCTAGGGTATGCTGTTGCACAATACTACTGAAGACCTCTCTGTTATGAATCGCTGTCTGTATGTCTGTCTGTCTGTATTGTACGAAGCCCGATATTGGCCCTAATTTTGATAAATTTTGAACATTGTACTTCATAGAATTTTTAACTATCATTTGACATTTTGAAACGTTCTCTACTGAATCATGAATCTACTTTTTGTAAACATTGCTTTTATCAACACCTTTTAGCCCTTTGAAAACACCAAAATAGGTCATATTTGGCGACTGATGCAAAAACTCAATATTTTCTATTAAATTAGCAATGGCCGCATGCATTAACTATGATGGAAAATTTATATGTGAAAGATTATCATTATATCCTTGTGTCATAAACGTTTTATCTCAGTTAACGCATGCGGCCACATTGAATTCTACGACAAAAGACAAAATTCCCAGCAATTTTCGTCATATTTTATCAATAACGTCAAAATGACGTCACTTTATGACGTCATTACAGTTAAATGGCACATTGTTTGGTGATATTATTCCTTTCATGAAAAGCGGTAAACATTCGTGTATTTTCATGAGAGATATCAAGTATTCCTCATGAAATTTATTTTAAGAGAAAAATCAAGGGCCGATTTAGGGGTCTCGTGGCCCTACCCCTTTGCAAAGTTTTGTTTATAGATTTATGGTGAATTTATATACATATATATTTACTCATAGATTTATAGTGAATTTATATACATGTATATTTACTCTATCAGAAAACGTTATCTCTTATTATTGACTAGAATTGTTGCGGTCTTTCAAGAATAGTACTCATAAACTAGTAAAGTGTTAAACGTCTTCAAATTCAATAGCATCATTTAAGAACAGATTAATTTGCAGCATGGACCAGACATGCACGTTTCTGGTACTTAACCCTCGTCAGTGATCCTCAATCAAAGACTTTCTGGAAATCTTGCAAAAAAATATTGTCAACTTCTTTTGAAATTTGGACCCGCTTCTCACCTCTAAGGTCCTGGGATCAAATCTTGGTTTAGCAAAGGGGTTTAATGTTGGAGGGAATGGTGGTCGCCCACCAAGTTCTAGGAGGTTTTCCCCAGGTACTCTGGTTTCCTCCTGCTGAATGACCCCCTCATGCCAACATCTGAGCCAAGGTGGGATTTAAATATAACTTTGTAACTTGTTAAACGGTGTAAAACAAATAAAGTTTCATATTTTTTATTCCATGTACTTACATGTATTTCATTCTTAAGTTACTGTGACATTTTAAACTAAGCATACATGAAAAGACAAAGATTCACATGAAATATTATACAAATAACAGTACATTTACTTAATAAATGCAAAATTTAATTTCAAAATCGAGCTAGAATTGAAGTAATAAAGTTATCTTGGAACTGGAAAACATATACTTGACCATAATCTTAGGATGTAAATGCCTATCCACCTGCACACAGTTGGTAAACTTGGAACGCGGAACAATCAGTTTTTCTATAATTTTGTGTTATAAACATGTAGTATATACATTTATCACAAAAAGGGTAATGTGGTGCAGTGTAAGGATGCCTTAGCCACATGAACATGTATGACTTTTATACAAAACAGGAGAAATTATATCTTTTATAAAGCTCAAAAAATGATTGGTGCGATTCTTGTAGATGAAAATGAAAGTAGACATTGATCATGTTCATGTGCTATAAAAAGCTAATATTCACCTTATTTTGGATACAACACATATTTAAGGCATCCTTAATCTGTATCACATTGCCCTTTTTTGTTATAAATGATCTATATTGCATAAAAATATTGAAAAACTTATTGTTCTGCGTTGCGAAATTACCCACCGTGCTACTTGCACATGTATTTCTGCTACAATTTGGTTCAAGTACATGACTTGTAAAGTATCGAAGATCTACAAAATTATGAGGTATGATTCAAACCCAACTTCAGTTATACAAATTGAGAAGTTTGGAGGATCAAATCTTTCAAAAAAAATGTTCTCAATACAAAAACAGAACTTTGAAATTTAACATGTTTAAAGAATGTGACATCATGACATTGTATGAATTCTACAACAAGACATTAGAAATATGAAATCTAGTACAGAGGAAATATTTTCTTCCACATCATTATCAATATCTAGGATGGTGAAAGTACTAGAAAGTAATAAGAATCTTAATTTTGCTCTAACCGAGTAAACTCATTTGTTAGAACTTTGTATTTAAATACAGTGTAACATAACTTACTATTTTAATGAATGTCATTTCATTCACAAAGTACATGTATTTGAATAAAAGTTGATAGTATTTAAAACAATTTTATACATTACATTCAGATTTACATCAAGTTCTAGGAAAACCAACTTAAAATTCATCAAAAAATATTGATGAATTTTTCATGTGAACCATACATATTACAATAATTTTGTTTTCAAAATGGGAAATTACAAATTTAATACACTATCATTGAGAAATTGTGATGCATTTAAACATTGATAACAATTTAAAGTTCAGTAAAATTAAAGTGGCTCACAAATGTTATATGACCCCCCCCCCCCCCAATGATCACATACACATCACATGAATGTACAATTTTTTACATCAAGAATTGCTATACAACGTAAATTTCAACTCCTCAAAAATAAACATGAGATTCAAACGACTGGCAAAATATAATCTATAATATTTAAAATGGCAAAGTACAGTGAAAAAAAAAGGATTTTCTTTAAAAAGACAAATCTATGAATACAACATGACTTTGTTCCATTATCTAATAATTTGGCAAATTATGAAAAACACAATCATACAGATTTGCCCTATCCGTCATATTTTCCATTTAGAAGGGTTGTTCATAAAGTTTGTGGATTGCTGAAATGAATGCAGGTTGCATTGCAGTAAGCATACAAATTTTTTCATTAACTTTTTGGTATGAATAAAACTGATCTTTAAATGAAATGGAAGAGTTGATGCATATCCAATGATTTAAGTTATCCGTTGTACAAATAAATATCAAGTGTATTATATAGTTAGAATCACGGCATATCTTTACCAAAATACACTGTATAACAATTGGTTTCCATCATCAAAAGTCAAAATGCTGACCATCACTCAAGCCACGGAAAATATTGAGACACTGCTGGAGATTACCCAGATAATTTCAACTTTGTTTAAATAGAAGAGGTCTCAGCAAGATCTCCATTTATACATTAGATAAATAAAGTCTTCGAGTCTTATGCGTTGGCCAATCCACTCAATGTACATGTCAATACGTAAAAATGCTCCAAGGAGTGCCATACATTGTTAATGGAAGAAGAAGTAATGTAAAAATGCTCCAAGGAGCGCCATACATTGTTTATGGAAGAAGAAGAAATTTATTCGACTTATCTACTATTTTATTGACCAACCCTTGTACATGTACTCACACACCTATAGTAAGCTTTTGTGGTCAATTTGTGACAGTTTAAAATATAAAATCAATATCAAATCTTTGTAGCATCATTGAAGTCTATTGTTACAGTGCATGTGAATTTTAAAAAGTCTTTGTAATGAAAAAAAAGTTTATACAATGAAATTTGGACATGGAAATATTTGCAACCAATGACAAATAGAATTTGAGCAAAACAAAATATTTCACAAAAAAATGGAAAACACAACCTGGCAAAATGATCAAAATTGAGGTCTGAAAATAGATACCGAGATCTAACGATCATAAAAGACAAGAAAATTACGTAACCTCTAAATTCAATATGTATACATGTACTTAACACAACCAATGAAAGGTAGTTAGAATGGTATAAAAGAAGCCATAAACAAAATTCTTAAAGTGACTGAGATGAAAAAGTGGCAAATGGAGGAGAATTGAATGGTTTTTAAAATTGGAAAGTAGAACAAATTGCATTTACATGTATTTAAAGCAATATAACTTTAAAAAGCAAAAATTTCCATAACCGAAAAGTCTTGTATGTAATGGTTCATAAACCATGGTATGAATAACTATTTCTTTTAAGGGCACAGAAAACATATTAACCCATGTACAGGAGAATTGCAAAAATCAGATGAGAAAGATCAAATGGTAAAATTGGAGTTTGTCATTTCATCATGTTTAAAATATATTTCATGAGATTCCTGATTTCATGATTTCAGATAATTATTCATAAATTTCATGATATTGAATTTCATGATTTCATGAATTTGTGATTTCAGAAAATTTCTCGTCATACACAATTTTTAAAGGCACACACAATCTTGATATAAAAACAAAAATATTGAATTCTCTAATTTGTACTCAATTTAATCCAATCATACACATTTTCAAACTTCCACATTTTTTTTTTTTTTGGGGGTTATACTGTTGTCGTTTTTCGAAAAAAAATTCTTGAAAAAATTCTAATAATATAAAATAAACAAAAACATATTTGTCTATCATGTCAATTTCATTGTCCATGTATGTGATAAACCAATTTGTGACACACAATTCAATCAGAAAGACAGGATTTTTTCCGAAAAAAAAATCAAAATGAAAATCTTTTCACTCACATAAAATTTTCATCATGACTATACAGTAATGAAAAATAATGAATGCATGTATGACATAACAGACCCTTTCACATTATCTTTGGTACTAAATTTGAATGCCAGTTCCGGGGGACAAGCAACAGATTAAGCATGCATCAGTGACGTCATCTGATTGTTCTAGGGCATTTAGCGCAGAATTGTGTTTAGTTTGTTCCGCACAAAAACATCTTGGAACAATCAAATTACATCACTGTTGCATGCGCAATCTATTTTTTGTCCCCCACAACTGAGCTTCAAATTCAGTACCGTTGTCTATTAGCAATACTCATAACATTTCTTGAGTGACAAAAATTACATGACCTTGACCTTTTATCACCTTTGACCTCAAAAATGACATTCCTAGCACTTATTATTCAGACTATTGCAGTCTTTGATCTTGGGCGTTCTCGGCTGACTGAGCAGAAAATTCAGAGTCTTTTTCACACGTAAACTCGTCAGTCTGGCATTCGGGTTTTGTGCCCAGCATTCTTTGATTAATCTTGACACTTGCTGTAGTACCTGAAATGGTTACCATGGATACAGATTAAACAATGTAACAATATACTGTAAACGTGGTAATTTTCCCGTTTTTCACGAATCAATGGAATTTGAGAAAATTTCTCCCACGCGAAAATATCCCTGCCGCATTCTTACAATGGAAAAGACATTTTTATCGCGAACAATTCCCCCATGCGTAACATCTTAATGTCATAATCGTGAAATTTTCCCCAAGCAAAAAAACCACGTTAACTTTATAGTATATAATAATTTTATCAATCAATATTCTGATAGGAAGGGCATACTATCACATATTAAGCAGTTTGACTCAGAACTTTATTTTCAACTGCTGACAATAGATTCATACATGTGAGCTTAAATTTTGCTTGATTCTCAACATGCTCAAGAGATTTCGATGATTGATGAAAGTTGTCGACTACTGTCACATCGCTAACCTTTTCTACTTATCACAATCAGCCTCTTACATGAAATTTATCTCAGTGAATATAAATACCAACTCAAATATACATGTACATGTGTATAACTCTAAATAATCAGGGGTGGCTCTGCAAATCTTTGGCTATGCCAAAAAGGTTCACTCTCATACATACACGGAATGGAAAATACAACCAAATGATTTTACTAACATCTATCATACCATACCTGATCTGAACTCCATCTGTTAGGTATCGTTGGTCGTTGCTGATCTACCACGACAACTTTACGCATGTCTTCAAACGAGGGGTCTGACGGCACAACGTCCCAAAATGGCGGTTTATACTCCTCAACCATACCTGGATTAAATAATTAAATTCTTGAAACCTAGCAGGGCTCTTGATCAGCCTAATGTGAGGCCCATATTGGGCCCCCATCCCAATGTAAAAAAGAGAAAAGAAATAATCAATGTTATTAATAATCTCTGAAGACAAATTAAAATTAAAATTGAAATAATTATTTTGTAATTTTTCTCTCTTGTCCTTCACTTACCTCCTGTTTCACACCTCCTTGCTATTTCCCATAATACCAGACCAAACGCATACACATCCACCGCCTTAAAGGAGTCAAAATAATTCACATTCAGTGTCTCTTCCAACAGTTCAGGTGCCATGTACCGTTTAGTTCCTACTTTATTATTACATCCGTAATCTATTTTTCCACTTTCCGTTGAATGCGTAAACGCTAGTCCCAGATCCCCTATACAGCACGTCCCGTTACTTTTGACGAGGATATTTTTAGATTTGATGTCACGGTGAGCTATGGCTGGTTTACCATGATTTCCGTGAATTTCCGAGTGCAGATGCACTAAGCCGTTCGCTGCTGAATGAGCAAGAAGTAGCATGGATTCGTAATCCAGCACAGTTCTTTGGAGATAATCATATAATGACCCGTTTTCGTGATAATGAACGATGAGCCAGAGCTGCGTACACGAATTCCTGCTCGTCATATCAGCTCCGTAATAACCCAGGATTGAGTCGTGACGTAACAACACTGTGTTGTAGATCTCGGTTTCTCTTTTCCAGCTGGCTTCATCACGGGACGAGAAAATTTTGACGGCGACATTTTCGTCGTTGTATTTCCCTCTCCAAACCTCTCCATATCTTCCTTTACCTGTATAATAAAGTATGAAATTTAATGCAGTCTAATGCAATACAATATATTGAGTCTTTGCGGAATACAGAGTTATTTCCCCTTACAGACGGTATCTGACGTAAAACCATTGTGAAGTCATGAAAATGGTATGGTAACGTTGATTTTACACCGTCATTTCCAAGACTTTTAGTACTGTTTCCATAGAATTTAATGATGTCACAATCAGTCTATGTCAGATACCGTCTCAAATGGGAAGTAACTCTGGTTTTCGAAAATATGGAATAGAGAATGATAATTATCTTTTTCATACGGTATTTATCAAATGAGTTGTGTAATTTTACATCCCTAAGCCTACATACATGTATGATACCATATATACGACAACCTACAAATCTAGACTTTCTTAAGGTCTTTCAGAGACTACAGGGTCCAAATAGTCCGTTTTCCAGAAAATATTTCTGACCGTTTTAAACCTTGATTTTATATACACAGACACCAGACTTCACATCATTTGGATTGTGACTGTCACATCATATTTGATCGCACTGACTTTATGCGTTGTCATGTTTTGTATTATGCCGTCACAATGAAAACATCGCCAAATTTTGTGATGTCTGATGTCTGTCTGCCTCAGGAATCTACTGGAAAATCAGCTATTAGGTATTGGTTTGCACTGTCAATGGTCTAGGTCAACCAAATCGTGACCAGGTCTGTGTTAACCACAAGATAACGAGAGACTTTTCTAGAGTGATACAGAGAAAAAGATTCTTTGTTGGAGTTGCTGTTTTTGCAAACTTTTGTTATAATGGAAAACAACTCCAAAAGATGTGGCCCTTGGAAAATTTGAGCTGAGCCTAGATGATAAAATCTGACAATCATGACAATGATCTTTTAAATCTTGTTAGCAACATACATACCTATACATTCTAGTAGGTTGATACTCCGAGCGACTGTAGCTTGCACAAGGAACGGTAATCCTGAGCCACTCCCTGATGTACAGGACTGGTCAATGATCTCCTACAATATATAAAATATATATAAGTAAACCCAGTAACAGGTTAAAGGACTGATCTATTAATCTGTCATAATATTTTGGTAATAGCTCTTCATGAGCTTGTAGGTTTACCTGACCCCTGCAGACCTTTCTCACTATGATAACATAATGATAACCCTCACTGACCTTGACTGTCACTAAATTGTGTTACCTTCTATCAACCATAAACTTCTGGTAGTAGCTCTTGATGAGCTTGTAGGTTTCCCTGACCCCCACTCTCCTTCTCATTATAATAACATAATGACAACTGTCTCTTACCTGTAATATTCTACATTAAATTTTGTATCACCATATTGTGTTGCTGTCAAACCACCATAAACTTCTGGTAAAAGCTCTTCATGAGCTTGTAGGTTTTTCTAGCCCCCCCCCCCTTTCTCCTTCACTTCTCCATTCAAACCACCATAAACTTCTGGTAACAGCTCTTCATGAGCTTGTAGGTGTTTCTAGCCCCCCCCCTTTTACTTCTTCATTCAAACCACCATAACTTCTGGTAATAGCTCTTCGTGAGCTTGTTGGTTTCCTGACACCCCCTCCTCACCTCTCCCTTTAATCATGTAATCAACAATCACTGACCTGTAATGTACTATCACCAACTTGTGTTGCCTTCAGACCACCATAAACTTCTGGTAATAGCTCTTCGTGAGCTTGTAGGTTTTCCTGGCTCTCTTGTCGTCGTTTAGGCAGGCATCTCAGCCAGACACACAAGATAACAGATACTGTACATATCAACACTATGATCGGGAAAATAATCGCAAGTATCATTTTCCAATCCCATAATTCATTTTGCTGCTGGACTGTAAATAACAAAGCATCTATGTTAATGATATATGTACATTTCTTACTCAAATCTTAGGTGTTGTGAATAATGAATTCTCATCAGTGCTACTTCAATCAAATATGTATTCTATAGAAGATAAAACACAATTTATCAGTGTCACAAAATTTATTTTCACATTTGAAGTTTTTTTTTCTGTAAAGAGTATGCATCTCCAAAGTTTGTATATCTATTATCATGAGTATGGACTAATGTTTTTTTTTTCAGGATGACTGCGGACATTCAGAAATTAAAATACTCTTAAAATTCTCTAGTTTACATAATGAAAATTTCTCATTAATGCATGGTCTGCGATGAAAGATGCATCAGTTCCATCCTCTGGTCTCAAAACATTGTAAAACCTTCAGCCAGCCTCAGATTTTATATCATTTTGAGACTCCCATGGTGGTACCAATGTATCTTTCATAGCAAACTATAAAAGAGTCTTTCAATATATTTTTTTCACATAAAATATGTTTTATGGCTGAAATATACCTGGTACAGGTACTGTTGGAACAACTTTCAGTGGTGGATCCTCAAACTTGTTACACCAAGGGGTAGAACAGCAGAGGACGGCGACGTACTGCTCGTGCCAAAACTGCCGTCTCCGACCCCGACACACCATCTGCTGTTGCTCATGGTACGATCCACATCCTCTACGAACGACGACCTCCCCACGTGTCGCATCTTTGAACACAAAACACTGAAAGAGATTGAGAAAAATTAATTTTTGGGAAAACTTGCGAAGAACTTTGTAAAATGTGTAATCATGATCATATTTTGGTAGACATGGAAAAAGTACTTATTTCCAAAAAATTTAAAACTAGATTATCTGTGAAATATTTCACATTAATTTATCATAATAAGAAAACCATCAAGAAAATGGAATTATATTCATAAAATTGAACTTTCGTCCTTTTTTAGGGGGAAGGGGTTTGAAATTATTCAGAACTACAGAATATTTTGACTCATACTCTATAGGAGTATAATGGAGTCAAAATAAGAAAAGAAAAAAAATCCACAAAACACATACTAGGGGAGGGGTTGAGCAAGCAATTTTACAATTTAAAATGTGAGTAAAATTGGGGGGGGGGGGCAATTTTTCAAAACTTACCCCTACACCTCGGGTCGTGTTACAATGGTCACTATCCCCATGGCAGTTAAATGAAGGGGAACATGCGCACGGATAGTTCAGTGGCTCATCGTCAACAGTTTCTGTCTGCTGTTTAGCGATCAATTCCGACACATTCTTGTTTGGCTGGAAGCCTGTAAAATACAAAGTTCACTATTATTTACATAACTTTTTATAATTCTTGATTAGGTATTGATGTGCGTGATGTGTGCATGGATAAATGCTGTTTGTAATCAATCTTCACAAAGCATTCTAATTCGCTTTTTTCAAAAACCAGAGTTACTTCCCATTTGAGACTGTATCTGACGTAGACTGATTATAATGACGTCATCAAACTCTATGGGAACAGTCCTAAAAGTCTACGAAATGACGGTATAAATTGACGTTACCTTAAACTTAAAGTTACCATTTGTATGACGTCACAATGGTTTTACGTCAGATACCGTCTGTAAGGGGAAAAAACTCTGTATTCCGCAAAGACTCAATAGACAAAAGTCAATTAATTAGTTCAAGCGCATCTTAGGCATGGTGAGGCAAGCTGGCTTATGCAGAGAATTGTGGTCCTCCATTTTGGGGGTGTTTGTCATATGAAGAGGTCAAGGTCACAAGGTCACCAATTTTGGTACCATTTAACTGAAAGGTCTTGTCACAAAGAATACCTAGTATGTGAAATATGAAACACCTATAATCAAATCCCTTACCATTCAAAAGTTTTGCCCAAGTTTAAGTTTCAAAAGTACAATGCAGGTCAAACTCATAAGTCAAGGACACAAATTTTGGTACCAACAGAAAGGTTTTGTCACATTGTACACCTATGTGGAATTTAAAAACCCTAATCACTTACGATTCAAAAGTTATGTCAAATGTTAAGTTTTACGAAAGTAAGTCAAACTCCACAGTCAAGGTCGCAAGGTGAAAAAATGGCATCATGGCATCAGAAGAAAAATATTGTCACAAGTAATACATATGTAAAATATGCATGAAATCTCAATCATTTATCATTTCAAAAGTTATGCCAAAGGTTAAAGTTATTTTGACTGGTGGACAGTGGGGCAGACGGACAGACAGACAAATCGGTTTAATGTCCTTACAATGACTAACCCATTGTTGTCTACCTGATATTACTTGTAAGTTGTAACCACGTGACTACCATGCCTTCAGACACTAAGGCATTAGGGGTATAATACTCTACTTAGACTAAATAATCCAGTCTCTCCGCTGCCGCTAAAAGTAACAACCATAGTGCCGCTAAAAGTAACAACCATAGTGGGGATTCAGTCTCTTTTAGCGGCAGCGGAGAGACTGGATTATTTAGTCTATACTCTACTTCCAGTTGTTTTGATAACAGAAATATTAAATACCACGAAGTTGGCCGAAGACGCACAACTTCGGCAATGTTCGGTACCATACATTTTCATGGCAAATTGAATAAATAAATGTTTTTAATTTAAAATTTCTAACATTATAAAAAAATATGTAGTATGAAATGGAAGTACATAACTTCTAACTTTTCGACATTTTTAATAAGTTTTTCATACTTTCGACGATATCGTTTTTTATTGTATCCCTAATACCTTAATTATATCTTAATTTACGTAGATTTTCGGTCATTGATTCTTACATTCAGTAATTCACTTCAAGCACAGAGAACATCTGAAACCTGCATAAAAACCAGTGGAGTTAGATATCATATACACAATTAGCATGATTGGGAGAACATTTTTTGCTTGCAAGTCGTGTTCTGCCAAAAACTCTCTGTCATGCAGTGCAGAAATTGGATCAAATATACAACAATTTATGAGTTACTTTGTAATCTATACATCGTAACACATTGTTATGCATTCAAACGGCTTCAAAAACTACAAAAAATCTCAAATGCATTCACTCAGCTGCTTGGTCTAGTATCTGAGAGTTATATACAGTTAAAGACTTTCTCTTGTCTTACCTTGGACCAAAAGTAGGTTTGCTTTTTTTTCATGCAAAATAGTTACCCCCCCCCCCATTCATCGTCCAATTTTCCCAACTTGGCACCTCATGGAAGAGTTAAAACCATAAATTTCTAGTGAAAAGGCATCAAAATCTATTGATATTTTTCCCCAACTCTTGAGAAAATGCCGATATTTTTCCCAATTCCAAACGCCCCGGCCCTAGTCCCAACAATGGGTGTGACAGCCCTGACATCAATCATGGAGAGAGTACTTTTCCATATAGATGTATAGGCTTTTAATGTCGAAGATTAGAATTAAGGAACCTACGACGGCGTGATGGTAATATTTACCTTATTAGAACTATTTCATTTTGAAATGTCTAAATCGATCACTACACGTCTGAATATTTATATATAATTGACAAGAATGACAAGAAATGCTTCGCATATCTTTAAAGATATAAGCATATCCGCTGTATATAAAACCAGACTTGTCAGAATGACAACATAGCTCGCCGGTGGCAACCATATGTAAATTGCAACAACAACAATAAAAAAGGTCTTATCACAAGGAATGCACATGTGAAATATCAAAGCCCTATCACTTACCAATCAAAAAATATGGCCAAGGTTAAAGTTTTTCAAAAGTAGGTCAATCATCTCCAAGGTCAAGGTCACAAGGTCAAAAATTTTGGTATCCATGGAAACGTCTTGTCACAAGGAATACACATGTGAAATATCAAAGCCCTATCACTTACCATTCAAAAAATATGGCCAAGGTTAAAGTTTTTCAAAAGTAGGTCAATCATCTCCAAGGTCAAGGTCATAAGGTCAAAAATTTTGGTATCCATGGAAACGTCTTGTCACAAGGAATACACATGTGAAATATCAAAGCCCTATCACTTACCATTCAAAAAATATGGCCAAGGTTAAAGTTTTTCAAAAGTAGGTCAATCATCTCCAAGGTCAAGGTCACAAGGTCAAAAATTTTGGTATCCATGGAAACGTCTTGTCACAAGGAATACACATGTGAAATATCAAAGCCCTATCACTTACCATTCAAAAAATATGGCCAAGGTTAAAGTTTTTCAAAAGTAGGTCAATCTCCAAGGTCAAGGTCACAAGGTCAAAAATTTTGGTATCCATGGAAAGGTCTTGTCACAAGGAATGCACATGTGAAATATGAAAGCCCAATCTGTATTAGTTTAAAAGTTATAAGCAAGGTTAAAGTTTTTGCGCACGCAGACGCAGACGCCAACGCCGACACCGGGGGTATGACAATAGCTCTCCGGACATTCGTCCCGGCGAGCTAAAAATCAATTCTCATTGAAAATGCGGGATTCTCGATTATTTTTCACAAATTTGAGACAAAATTTGTCGCAGATTGCAAACGGTAACTATAAAGGGTACATACGATTTAAAATTACTACAGTATTCCGAATTGAATTGAATTTTTTTTTCATTTTAGGCAAATTTCTGATAAATGTCATAATTAAGCTCAGACTATTAATCCAAAATTTCACCTTCGCAGTAAAACTAATAAATAAGAAGACATACACGGTAATTATAAAAGATCATACACTTCTCAAAATTTCAGACAAGTTTTCGATTAAACTTGTCGTAAGTTCTATTAACCAAAGACTTACCTTAAAACTAAATATATAATTAAAATTAAAAGATACACATGATTGAAGTTAGGGATTTTGAATTGAATTTCATTTTTACAAATTTTATACAAATTTAAAGTAAAATTTGTTGTATTAAAGAAAAACTTCTATTAACCCCCAAATTTCAACTTCAAAGTAAGCAGGGTAATTATTTAAGATACACACTATCAAAGTTTTCCCCAGGTACCCCCTGCAGATGTTGGTAAAAACCACCTCTACCTTACAATCTCCCTCGTTTTGTAATACATCCTTCATACTAATCCAACTCTCTAGGAGCTGGTATTCAGTTTGAAGGAGGAAAATTTGAAATTTAAATACACTCAAAAATGCTTTAATCAAGGTGTAAGAACTCTACGCCAAATTTGTTATTCAATCAGCGGGGAATGGGATTCAAAAATTTTCATTTCCCATGATGCCTCTCTCTCTCTCTCTCTCCGGCTACTTCATGATATTGAACCTTGGATTAAACGGTTCCTTTCATATTTTTTTTCGCTTCAAGTGCTTATATGTAACCGGTGCTTCTCTCTGTCTGTCTGTCTGTCTGTCTGTCTTATATGCAACCAGTGCTTCTCTCTGTCTGTCTCTCTCTCTCCGGCTACTACATGATTCATTTTATTACATCGCTTCAAGTACTTATATGTTACATTACCGTCCCCTTCCAAAAACCAGAAACTACTTGGAATTTTCAGAAGTTTAGACGATAAATGCATTTAGCAAAAAAGAAGTTTTATTTCTGTAAGTCAACGAGGATCTATACTGCGGTAACTGCTGTGATTGCTAAATTTTCATCTGCACAAATTCTTCAAACTCCAAACAGAATGCAGAAGTTCATATCCCCCTCCCTCTCCCTCCCATTTTACCTTTTTAGACTTGCTACGATATGTTCTGAATCCTTCAATTAAAGTACGACCAAAAAACTTTTTATTTATTTAATTATACATCAAAATTTTCACATGTAAATAGATTAAAATCATGGAAAAATGATAAATTTCAATTTCTCTCATGTGGGGTTTTAACATCGTTCAAGAAAAGTAAATCACAAGTAAATTCTTTAAGAATAAAATCCAGGTGCATAAAATCGCGCGAATTTGAAAAACGAATTTCGAAAAAAAAAATCCAAACCAATACAATAAAGGTTCGCAGGTACAAAGTATATCAAATATAGAACCTATTACATTGATACACAGAGACGACACTTCGGTTCAAATCCAATTCTATCTTCCCCCATACACCGCTCCGAGATTTCTACTTGCATTGTTACGATCACGTTCGAAGCCTATCAAACTTCTATGACCCGTATAAGTTAACAAGTAATCAATTTTAATCGGATTTTATTTTTGCAATTTCAAACAAACTCAAGAGCCTTTTTCGTCTTGTCCCGATTTTCTATCAAAGCAGACGTTCATACTACGATAAAGCTCTCTTTCCTCCGTGTATTGAAATCACGTCGATTTTTTTTTTCAGAGACAAGCACTTGTCGACGCCATCTTGTCGGCGCGTTTGAAGCCCGAGGTCGTTACACAATTCAGCTTAGAATTCTATATTCAGTATCTTTTTTTTTTCGTCAAGTTAGGCCAAAGTATTAAATATTTTGTTATACGTCCGTTTGCAGGTATCCAGGAAAAAAAAAAACCCCTTCACACAACCATGCACTTTTCCTCTCAACGCTCAAAGGAAACTTTTCCTCTGTATATGATATCGAACCCCATAAATATCTATACCAAGAAAGCATCGGGGGGAGGGGGGGGGGGGTTCATAGTGTTTTTTCTATATAGAAAAAAATGTAAAAACTTTTCATCTCGCTTTAATATTTTTCCATTTTAATTTTCAAATATTCCTTTCAAAATACATATTCAGCCATATCAATCAATGTGGATGCTTGCGTGTTTTATCTCTGAAGGGAGGGTATCTTTCAGAAAAGTTTCGAACGTAAAACAGAATATGAAATTACCATGGCCTTAAATAGATGTTGTCATGACTGTATACCAGATTAAAAATGAAGAAGAAAAAGGCACTTTTAAGGAGCGACTTGGCGCCAGAAACTCTTAAGGACAACCAAAGAGCAGACGACACTTTTTAAGGTTGCAGGATGCATCTAAATCTATAATCTCTATCTCAATAGAAACGAGGGCGCAGGTGCAACAGAAACGAGATTAATAAAATCGAACATTATATTATTGGTGTTCCTACATTTTAAAATCATCTGAAACTTGTTCTGTATATATATATGAACAGGTTTTATTCAACTATCTGCAAAGTGAATCTTGAATTTTCACAATTCGAACAAGAGGACCATCGATCAATTGATGTTGTTGTTGTTGACGTTGTTGGTAACTCAAGTTGTTGTTGACTCATGTTGTTGTTGACTCATGTTGTTGTTGACTCATGTTGTTGTTGATCTACTTCGTCATTCTCTTTTTGAATAGATGACGTCATCTGTTGTCATAGAGACGTCATACTCTTCTTTTCTTCTTGTCGCCTTCGTCTCCATATTTATTTCATTCGCATAAATTAATGAAAGATCATTGTAACAGAAACATGAAACGTACGGGAAAATATAGTGTTTTTTATTGTATTAATATAACAAACGACTGTGTTTTATTTATTGTTGTCTATTGTTTTACTTATTTAACTTCTCTCCTTTTTTCTTACTGGTTTTTTTAAGTCTTCCTTAGTTAAACCCGCAAAAACGATTTTGCGTCTTCATAATTTAAAATAGTAAGCGACAGCGGCTTCAACAAGAAAGATCGCGCTTTCGTCATAATCTGAAGAAAAGCATTGGATTTCCTATTTTTTTCAAAATAATTTCAGTTGTCCATTCGTACCATAATGGTTAGATAAACAAATCTGAAATACATGTACATTAAGGAGGTCAAACGTATGGTAAAGTGACCCAGTCGTTTCAAATCTTTTGTTAACCAAAAACCATTGTTCCGTTGTGCAAATAGAGGAAATAAAAGGTTTTTTATTTAATTTCTCATAGCTACATGGAAAGAAAATTCTAATATCCCAGGTGTGAAATGACGCTGACCACCCATAAATGCTTCTCAAACGTAGCATGTTGCTGATGACGAAGAAAAAAAAAATTGAGAAGTATGAACGAGGCAAGGTTATCATAAGGGGGGGGGGGGGGGGTTGCTATAAATTAAGAGATAAATATATGGGAAAAATTATGTAACTGCAAAAGAAGGGGGATGGGAAGGGCAAGCGTGGATCTAGAGGGAGGTTTGAGGGTCATGACTTTCTTCGGCTTGAAGGGCAAGCGTGGACCTAGAGGGAGGTTTGGAGGGTCAGGACTCCCTTCGCCTGGAAGGGCAAGCGTGGACCTAGAGGAGGTTTGGAGGGTCGGGACTGCCTTCTCCTGGAAGGGCAAGCGTGGACCTAGAGGGAGGTTTGGAGGGTCAGGACTGCCTTCTCCTGGAAGGGCAAGCGTGAACCTAGAGGGAGGTTTGGAGGGTCAGGACTGCCTTCGCCTGGAAGGGCAAGCGTGGACCTAGATGGAGGTTTGGAGGGTCAGGACTGCCTTCGCCTGGAAGGGCAAGCGTGGACCTAGAGGGAGGTTTGGAGCGTCAGGACTGCCTTCGTCTTGAAGGGCTAGCGTGGACCTAGAGGGAGGTTTGGAGGGTCAGGACTGCCTTCTCCTGGAAGGGCAAGTGTGGACCTAGAGGAAGGTTTGGAGGGTCAGGACTGCCTTCGCCTGGACTTTGCCAAAAATCCATGTTTTTTCCGTTCTTAGTTCTTACGTATAAAATTCCTTTTATAATGACGACGCCGTGGCATAGGTCGGCACCGTGGTCTAGTGGATAGGGCGTCCGATTGCTGGTTCGAGCCTTACTAGGACCACGGGTCGGTCGGCATATACTCTTCTATGTTCTGTGTTTATATACAAAAAAAATCTTTGTCTGCTTATTGTTTAAGAGTATGTAGTATTTAAAAAAATTCTTTCATAAGTATATACTGGAATCTCCCCCCTGACGGGCTGGACGTCAATATAAATTATAAAGGGGGGGGGGGGAGGAGTTCATAAACTTAAAACATAGCTTTATGGAGGGAAAAATATAGAACTGCTAATCAAAGAAAGGGGGATGTATGTAAGAGAGCATACTAAAGTGGTGTACATCTCTTGACTCATGAGCCCTGTGTTATATGGAAAATCATTAAAAAGAAAAGTGTCATTTAGTACTTAGGCTAGTGTTCGTACTTTTCCTACAAAGTTCATTTAATATATATACAATGTTTACAAGCTTTGTAAATTGAAATGAAAGGAGTATTTAATTTTTCACAGTAAAAGAAAAAGAGGGTGAAAAGGGTTCAAGCACTATATAGTGTCAATGAGGGAAATACAAAAATGTCAGACCACGAACATAAATCCATAACGGAAACAATGAGAAATCAACTGAATCTACTAATGTATTCCAACCCCAAAATCGTGTATCATACGTTTATTGGATAAATATATTATCACAAAGAATAAAAGGCCCCCGAAGGAGTAATCCCCCTTAGAAAACCTACAGCTTTATATCCCTTTGGTAATTCCTTTTGAAAACATCACACTTCATGTAAATTACTACGCACCTGGTCAAAAATCTGCCAATGAATGAATGACTCCGGGACGGATCCAGGATTATCTCCATTATATTGACCTGTAATTTCAGGGGCGGATTCAGAATCAGACGTTACACGTGTATAAGCCAAATAAATTAGAAAATTTGAACTTTGAATTTCAAATTACTTTATTGGGCACAAATCAGGTGTAGTACACTGAAGTGCGATCATACCGTGCGCTATTCTTTCTTTAATTTCTTCTTCTTCTAAATTGCCTAAATAATAGCTAAATTTGACTTTTTTTCTTCTAAATTGCCTAAATTTGACTTTCTTCTTCTAAATTTTCTAAATTGCATAAATTTGATTTCTCAACTTGGTCATCTCTTTATTCCCCTATGTACAACGTGAACGAGAGAGAGGGGGTTTCCAATAAATCATTTGGGAAGGGGGGGGGGGGCTTCCAGTCTATGGCTTTAAAAAATATACACTAAGATGCGGGAAAATCTTAATCTATCAATGAGACTTTGAGGAAATGTCAAGGGGTGTCAAGACCCCTCCCTCCCCCTAAAACCTCCCTCTCTGTTTCATCAGATCCGCGCTTGGACGTCGTGCTCTTTTATAACGAGTAGGTATTCCAAGACACCAGAAGCCATATGGCATGTTTTAGCAACTAGAACTTGTAGTTATGTAGTTTATACCGTATGCCTCCACGTGCTTTACTCATCAATTACTCTGTAAAATTAATATGCCACACAAAATACATAGAAATATAGCATATGGAAGAACTCGTAACGAAACATAAGACACTGAGAAATGCAAAAAAAAAAAAAAAAAATTTGCACTCTGTCAGACTTGCAAACTTAAGAAATTTACAAAACATAAAATCTAGATCTAGAAATTTAGCGAGAGTAAAATTTTCGTGAATATGTTTCAAATCTTCTTAATAATATCGTATAAAGCTTTTAAAGAGAGCTGATTAAAAAAGAAAAGTCTTCAATGTTACTAAGAGCAAGGGTTGTACGAACTCACCCCCCCCCCCCCCCCTTAGCAACCCAAAATATTGAAAGTGTCCGGCCGAAGGAATTTACATCATTCCTCTGCTGATTCTGACAGCTTCGTGAATAATATATCTAAAAACATAGAAATATATTTCAGCATCTCTGGAACCCCCCCCCCCCCTTTTTTATTGGGGGGGGGGGGGGGCATATTTGGTCTTTCGATCTTTTACCTAGCACCAATTAGTATGCATGCAAAATTGATATTTTTAAATTATTTCTAAAGCAAAACTTTCCACGGAAAGCATTGTTAACATAAATTGATTATTTTACCATGTCGTGTAAATAGCAGAAATGAATATTTCACCATGTACAACAGGTGTTCAACGTGGCGGGACCGTAATCCTTTTAATCCTTTTTTCATGTCATGTGAAAAACTCTCTTTCATTTCAAACGAATTCCCAATAAGGCCCAAGAAAAGAGGAACTTGTGATTTCTTTATCCGAGCAAATACGGATGATTCAACATAATCAGGGCATGTTTCGAATCATCCGAGTCAGGGAAGATTGGGGGGGGGGGGGTTTAGGGGGATTGGTGTTCCCGCCAGCCTACCGATTAAAGTTTGAGAAATCATTATTTTGGACATCTTCCTGGGTCTTTGTCCTGACTATGGGGTGTACTAACCCAGAGATTTCGGGAAAAAATTCAGTTCGAAGATAATGTCTGACAAAAATTCATTCGGACTGACAAAAGTTTGCAGTACTTTTCATTGTCCGGACTGACAAAATTACTGAAATGTCTGACTGTTAGATAGGAGTTAAACACATTTCGACCTCTCTGCTAACCATCGCAAATATAATGATCTCTCTAGATCCGCGTACATATCTATGCACACCGAGTTCTATGATTTTTCTTTTAAATAAAAGACGCTGTCGCAATTGTCTAAAACAACGACGTGACCCGGGTCACTTTAATGAAATATTCTTAAACCGCTGTAGCCAGCGCCCCCCCCCCCCCCCCCTCTCTCCTCTCCGACCAATTCACATTTCTACCAGTAAATCCGTGCGTGTAATGAACAGCTCATGACAAAACGAAACGAAATCAGATTAAAACATATAAATATTTCCAGTTATTCCATACTCACACAACATCGTTGGTGGCTACAAACAAAACGGCTTCAATTGTTGATATTTTCAATGTCATAATAGCACATGCTGCCGATCCCCCTCTTTGTGTTGAGCTTGTATCATGTACAGATAATCCGAAAGTTACCAGACATACCAGACAAATCTGGTAAATTTGCTTCTGTCTTGTAAAATATTTAAATTCTTTCTTAATAAACATGTTTGAATTTCTACAAAAATTCACAAATGTCTGGTAAGTTTTAAAAACTTCCGCTGATATACACGGTTTTACACCATACTGTGAAAGGGTGGGGAACGGGGTGAACTCGGGCTTCCAATCCATTCCGCTCTTTTTTTATTGTCCCTGTATGGGGCTTTCTTTATTTCCCCTGTATGGAAGTTAGGGCTAACCTCGAAAACTTTGTATCCCACTTCTATATATATATTTTTTCTCTTTTTAACAACACTCGAGAATGTAGCTCGAATCATTTTTCGTCTATATATATCATATGCATCGATTTGAATAAATGCATTTTCAAATTTCTTAGGAGATAGAGTACCGGTATAATAAATGTCTCAATCTAATTCGACAGAGCAAGAATATGATTTCGGTGGGGTGTTCAATTTTTTTCATTCACTCACATTTTCTCTTCTTATGGGAAACGTGGTGAACATTTCTTCAAGAAAAAATCTTGTTTCTAACTTTCCACCATGTCTTTTACATACATATATAGCATTAGACGGCTGAAACATAAAAAAAGACAGTCCAAGGGCGAATCTAGGTTGAGAGGTGGCCCCCCCTCCTCCAGCTTAAGGGATTTGCTGAACAATCCGATTTTGCCTTTTTTTTTTACATATATGAGGGGGTGGAAAGGGTGAAAGGGAGGGTGAGGGAAGGGTGGAAGGGAGGAGGAAGAGGGTGGGAGGGGTAGGAGGGGGAGAGAGGTACCTCCTGTCCGCCCCCATACATGTTGTATTCGAACTAGAAGTTTAGTACTTAAGTGTTCGTGAGTTCACTTGAGACTTTTGCAAAATCATAGTCTGGATTTCTCCTCTTGGACACCCTCTTGAAAAATTGTAGATTCGATCGTCAACGCGCGCAACCCCTCGCACGGGCGGGCCTAGATATAATATTTACTGAAATAGACCTACAAAAAGTTCCTAGATGCACCTACATGTGTATGAAAAATTCGACAAGTTCATGTGAAAAAGTTCTATTACTAATGGTCATGCTAGTACGCATCAACAGCCTGTCAGAGTCTGTCACATTAAAGGCGGAGTGCCGTCTACAATACAAAACAAAGCTATCTTCCCCCAAAACACGACAATCAACTTTTTTTTAAATTCCTTTCAAATATGTATACAGTACTGTACTGAAATTTTGATTTTTTGTCATTATTTTTTTCAAAAATCTTCACTCCCCTTTTATGTTTTAGGAGGGTGGGAACTTTTAATGATATCTCTCAAATCTTCCTTTTTTAAAATCAAATATTTGAAGTGGAAAATAACACACAAATGAACTTTTGACACCTGCAACTTTTACTTTTCACTTCATTTATAATTGTAACATGTCGTGGGAGGTGGAAGGGGGGGGGGGTATTCCTCCCTTGAAATTCGAGTTCTTACATGCACAATACATCTACATACAAATAATAAAGTTATCCGACATTGTCTGAATAGTGAACGTGGTTGTTTTTACCCCCTTTGTGCTCTCTAAATAATAAACTTTATATAAAGTTATGCTATAAATTAAAGTCAACTTCAAGCCCCCCCCCCCCTTCCTCCACCCTTAAGGGCAGACAGACATCCCCTTTAGTTCTTGTACATTCAACAGAAGACACTGTACATGTATAATTTACACAATACAAAACAGCATAAAATCATTATTAACATTGCCACCTTTCAACAAGGTGGATCAAGGCGGATCCAATATCTTAAACTGAATATTAATTCCTTCAGCACGCCCAGGTGCACAGTATCGAATGTCTTGGTAAATATATACTATAGGGAGGGAAAGGGGTGGATCCATCATAAATCATTCCTGTTACAATTACATAACAAATGGGGCTTTAACATACTGACAGGGGGGTGGATCCAAGAATTTCCCTAAAATTTAGGAGTTCCATGGACTCTATGCATAACAAATGAAAAGAATGCAGACAGTTACATTTGTAATTTGTACTTGATGCAAATTGATATCTTTTTAACAAAAAATTTTACGACGTGTGTTTGTAACATGATATGTGGAACTAATTTTTTTTATGGTAGTACATTTTCATTCCATTGTCATGATTGTTGTATTTTTTATGCTACTAATTTTCATTGCTTGAACTGATTTTAACATGTTTATATGTGTCTTTACATATACAGAGCCAATTGTGCCTTATATGAAATTCATGTGAAATTTACATGAATTTTGCATAAAAGTTTACATGAAATTTATGTGAAACGAGCATGAACATGAAATTTTTTACATGAAATTTATGTGAAATTTCTTAAATGAATTTTAAATTATGTAAATTCAATTTTGCATGAAGGTCACAAAGAAAAATTCATGCAAAATTCATGTGAAGTAAATTTATGTGAAATTCATGTGAAATAATTTTCACATAAATCTTATGTAAAATTTATATAAATTTCACATGAATTTTCATGTGAAGTTTACATGATGCTCATTTCATATGAATTTCATGTGAGACACAATTGGCTGTGTACTTGCTCCTAAAACCAGGCATGTGCCAAATGGTCACTTTTGAGCTACCTAATTATTGGATCTAAATTCAAATTGCAATTCACATAAATTACGAGGATTATAATGGATGATTTGAGGAGAAAAATGTTAAACCTTTTGTATTGCACTAGAACAAATAATAAAAGAACTGTATACATTCTACATTTTTTGTACATATTGACCTAAAAATATGAGAAATTCAATTTATTTAAAAATCGCCAAAAAAATACTAACAAAAGAAATTGCATGAATCGGCTCAGGCACAAATATTTCCTCTAGCAAAACACATAATAATTACCATCTTTCCTATAAATACATGTAACATGTTAAATAAGTTTAAAATTATCACATTTTATTTTAATTAGCATATGGCGAAAAAAAATTATAAATTACATAAATATTATTATATGCGATGTATTGAATTATCTACACTACATGAAAATCAAATTATTTTGACAATAAGTACTTGATTACTTGCTCTACCTGTATATACCATGATACATTACATGCATATTAATTATTTTCTCCAAAATATTTCCAAAGTATAGGACTGGTCAACACAAGAATACCCTGTACCATTCCTTCAAATCCTTACAGTAATAATTTTTCTTCTGAATTGGTATTCATTGTCAAGGGCATTGATCGTAGGGGTTTATCATGTTTATTGTACTTCAGAGTCTTCCCTGTTCCATGATGTTCCGTGATGTTATAAAAGAGGTGTACATATATCAACCTCCACCAATGCCTTGACTAAATGATTGTTGTGTACCGATGCAACTTCAACATCAGAGCTATTGAAATCTTCCATGGCATGTCAGAAACTTTGATTTTTTTTCAGTTCTTATTGGCACAAACAATTTTTAATCGGCAAATCTGATACTTTTCAGGAACACTGCTACACACTTTGACAGTGCCAGTATAAATAGATTTATAGCAAAAATAAATATTATGCATAAAAACATGAACAACGGTTATGAATTTGTATGACTACCGGTATGAACTATGTAAACCACCTTTATTTTTTTCATTGAAATAAACGATGAATACTTCCCTTCGCCATTAACACTTTGCAAAATTGCATAAATTATTGATTAGTTCTATAAATGTATGCATATCAATACACAATAGTATACAGACACAATCAACATCACTGTATAGATTTTTAGCTACTTTCATGGTATTCGACTCCGAGTACGAAAAATGGCCATCATGGTGGAAATTTGGTTCAAGAGGGATGTCTGAGATTGGACTATTCCAGAAATATTCTGTAGCCCACTGTGGAAGGGTATCAAGTTAAAAATGCTATTCCATGGACAGTTTCTGAGTGAGGGCTGATTGAGGTAAATCCATGGATTTTAACGTTTAAAAATTCCTCTCTTGGATTATAAGAAAGTCAAGCACTTTCTAGGGGGTTTGACAAATTTTTTTCCTGGAAATCCAGTACCTTCCATGGGGGTAAGTGTGAATCAGGGCGGTTAAATATGTCACACATGCGCACAGTATGTAATCTTCAATGAATTGAAGTTTTGCTGCTTTACTGAAGAGGTATGGGGGGTTTTACTGTTTCTGGAATAGCCCATTTTACAGTTTTATTCGATCAATCTATTTTCTGTCAGGTTTTTGAACATTGAACCCAAAGACATCTCTAAGTCTGCTCTACTACTTTATCATGTTTATATGTAAATCCCTTGTTTAACCCCCCCCCCCCTTTTCCTTTCCGAATGCAGAGTCAATTCGCAGGCTATGCGATGTGATACGGTTGCGGCGCCGTGAAGTCTACAGCGCGTTTTTGCTGTTGATAAACAAGTGACAGAAAAGTTCTCTTACTGTCAATAAGTTTTTTTTTTTCATTTTTCATCATTCACAAAAAACATAACCCCGTGAATAAGTTTTTCAACCCCTTCGAAAAAAGTAAACATCGAAAAAATTGGCTTTGTTGAATCTGGCGACAGTGAGTCTACGAGAGATTTCATACAAATTCACATCAAAAACTAAAATAAAAACACGAGGAATAAGTCGCTAAAAGTCTTTCTTCAACAAAAACATAATTTTTCACATTTCTTACCTGTTATTGCAGTAAAACCAACAAACAAGAAAAACACAACTTCTCTCATCTTCTCTCCGCCATGTTCTGAACCAAGTTTATGAACTTTGACCTTTTACGTCATGAATATTCATGAGGGCACATTGCAAAGGGGCGTAAATGTAACTTTTTTTTTTTTAGCAAATAGTCATTTTTCCATGAAGTAAATATACGTTTATTTATTTATTTATTTATTTATTTATTTATTTATTTATTTATTTATTTATTTATTTATTTATTTATTTATTTGTTTATATATTTATTTAAAATAGTAATTGTTCAAGAATGATTGATTGATTAATTGATCAGAATCATGATATATTTTATTATAAAGTTTATAATTTTATCCTTTTTTGTTACAACTGAAAAGTTATTCTCCCCCCCCCCCTAAATTGACATTTCAATTTTATTGAATTTCCACTCTACAACAAACAGATTCTTATCACTGTATTATGCCATACTAGTATGGCATTCTTGAAAGGAACAGATATTTTCATATGAAAACCAAGAAAAATGCCGCGATCAGCTATTAATGGGGGCGAGGGCGGACAGGGGTATCCATGTCCCCTCCCGGCCCTTCCTCCCCCTCCCGCCCCTTTTTCCTCCCTTCTCCCTCCATTTCGGCCCCCTCCCGTTATCACGCTGCCTGGTTCCGAGTTGAGCCATAGTGCTGTATCTATATACATGTATGTAAAAAAAAAATGTGACTAAAATTTTATTATAGACTACTTTTAAAAGGAGTATATAGTCATTTGATTCCAAAGAGAGGAAGATTTGACCAACTGGGGTTTAGATTTTTTAAGTTAGAGCCAACATTTTCGCGTGTCGGGGTCCAATTATATATATAAGTTATTTTGCTTTAAATCCGTTGCACACGACTTTGTGCATAAAAGGTCCTTTTTAGATATTTATAAACTCTCTTTTGCATGTTTTTTATTACTAAATGCGAAACCCGTTTTAAAAGATGTACTCGTAACAGCAAACTTACAAGGATTGCACGTTGACCAACCATGACGACGAGAGACCACTCGGAGTACATTGAAAATCTTATCATAGAAGACCAGGTCCTGAACTCCCATCTGAAATGACAAATATGGATAATGACCATGCATATCCCAATACATATTAGTACAAAATCGAAAATCAGAAAATCATAAACCGAAGGCATACAGAATCAGGATTAAACAAGAGCCAAAGCAAACAAAGAAAAACCTCCACCATAATAAAAGAAGCGAACACCAAATATGGAAGTGAGACCAGGTGCCCAGGATGAGTAAGCATCTCCTGCTTGCATGCAACACCCGCCATTTTAATTCGGTAGAATTGTCACATCCGTTACGTCACTTCAATTCGGTAGAATTGTCACATCCGGTCACATCCAAAGTCAATTGGTCGGATTCTAGGATGACTGAATTAAGATGTATTGACCTCGCTTCAGCCAGCAAGGCATGGACCTTTCTTCGTATGATTTTGATATTTTGATACAGAATTTTGAACACTGATTGACAAGGCCCCTGTTCGACGAATTGCTATACATGTATGTGCCATGCTTCAATGTGATTTTTCGGTTTCAATGTTCGGTGTTTTTTTTTGGCGCGAGTGTCCGTTCCATTGCATGGCGTAAATGTTCGTTCTTGATCATTGTGTGAGTATCCGTTCGTATTCATGGTGACCATGGTGTGACTGTTCGTTAATGTTCATGGTGTGATTCCGCGATTGTTCGTTCTATTTCATGTTGTAAGAGTCCGTTCGTGTCTATTGTGTGCGTGTCCATTGATCGCTGTTCACTTTGTAAGTGTCCGTTCGTGTTCATGGTGTAAATGTCCGTTCGTTTTCATATTGTGAGTGTTCGTTCACGAGTGTCCATGGTGGGTGTGAGTGTTCGTTCACGAGTGTCCATGGTAGGTGTGAGTGTTCGTTCACGAGTGTCCATGGTGGGTGTGAGTGTTAGTTCACGAGTGTCCATGGTAGGTGTGAGTGTTCGTTCACGAGTGTCCATGGTGGGTGTGAGAGTTCGTTCACGAGTGTCCATGGTGGGTGTGAGAATTTGTTCACGAGTGTCCATGGTGGGTGTTAATATTCGTTCACGAGTGTCCATGGTGGGTGTGAGTGTTCGTTCACGTGTGTCCATGGTTGGTGTTAGTATTCGTTCACAATGTCCATGGTGGGTGTGGGTGTTCGTTCACGAGTGCCCACGCAGGGTGTTTGTGTTCGTTCACGAGTGTCCATGGTGAGTGTGAGTGTTCGTTCACGAGTGTCCATGGTGGGTGTGAGTATTCGTTCACGATGTCCATGGTGGGTGTGAGTGTTCGTTCACGATGTCCATGGTAGGTGTGAATGTTCGTTCACGAGTGTCCATGGTGGGTGTGAGTGTTCGTTCACGAGTGTCCATGGTGGGTGTGAGTATTCGTTCACGAGTGTCCATGGTGGGTATGAGTGTTCGTTCACGTGTGTCCATGGTTGGTGTTAGTATTCGTTCACGATGTCCATGGTGGGTGTGGGTGTTCGTTCACGAGTGTCCACGCAGGGTGTTTGTGTTCGTTCACGAGTGTCCATGGTGAGTGTGAGTGTTCGTTCACGAGTGTCCATGGTGGGTGTTAGTATTCGTTCACGATGTCCATGGTGGGTGTGAGTGTTCGTTCACGAGTGTCCACGCAGGGTGTGAGTGTTCGTTCACGAGTGTCCATGGTGGGTGTGAGTGTTCGTTCACGAGTGTCCATGGTGAGTATGAGTGTTCGTTCACGAGTGTCCATTGTGGGTGTTAGTATTCGTTCACGATGTCCTTGGTGGGTGTGGGTGTTCGTTCACGAGTTTCCATGGTGGGTGTGAGTATTCGTTTACGAGTGTCCATGGTGGGTGTGAGTGTTCGTTCACGAGTGTCCATGGTGGGTGTTAGTATTCGTTCACGAGTGTCCATGGTGGGTGTAGGTGTTCGTTCACGAGTGTCCATGGTGGGTGTGAGTGTTTGTTCACGAGTGTCCATGGTGGGTGTGAGTATTCGTTCACGAGTAACCATGGAGGGTGTGAGAATTTGTTCACGAGTGTCCATGGTGGGTGTTGATATTCGTTCACGATGTCCATGGTGGGTGTGGGTGTTCGTTCACGAGTGTCCATGGTGGGTGTGAGTGTTCGTTCATGAGTGTCCATGGTGGGTGTGGGTGTTCGTTAACGAGTGTCCATGGAGGGTGTGAGTGTTCGTTCACGAGTGTCCATGGTGGGTGTGAGTGTTCGTTAATGAGTGTCCATGGTGGGTGTGAGTATTCGTTCACGAGTTGCAATGGTGAGTGTGAGTATTCGTTCACGAGTGTCCATGGTAGGTGTGAGTGTTCGTTCACGAGTTGCAATGGTGAGTGTGAGTATTCGTTCACGAGTGTCCATGGTAGGTGTGAGTGTTCGTTCACGAGTTGCAATGGTGAGTGTGAGTATTCGTTCACGAGTGTCCATGGTGGGTGTGAGTGATCGTTCACGAGAGTCAATGGTGAGTGTGAGTATTCGTTCACGAGTGTCCATGGTGAGTGTGGGTGTTCGTTCACGAGTGTCCATGGTGGGTGTGAGTGTTCGTTCACGAGTGTCCATGGTGGGTGTGAGTGTTCGTTCAAGAGATGCAATGGTGAGTGTGAGTATTAGTTCACGAGTGTCCATGGTGGGTGTTAATATTCGTTCACGAGTGTCCATGGTGGGTGTGGGTGTTCGTTCACGAGTGTCCATGGTGGGTGTGAGTATTCGTTCACGAGTGTCCATTGAGGGTGTGAGTGTTCGTTCATGAGTGTCCATGGTGGGTGTAAGTATTCGTTCACGATATCCATTGTGGGTGTGGGTGTTTGTTCACCAGTGTCCACGCAGGGTGTTTGTGTTCGTTCACGCGTGTCCATGGTGGGTGTGAGTGTTCGTTCACGAGTGTCCATGGTGGGTGTGAGTGTTCGTTCACGAGTGTCCATGGTGGGTGTGGGTGTTCGTTAACGAGTGTCCATGGTGGGTGTGGGTGTTCGTTAACGAGTGTCCATGGTGGGTGTGGGTGGTCGTTCACGAGTGTCCATGGTGAGTGTGAGTGTTCGTTCACGAGTGTCCATGGTAAATGTGAGTGTTCGTTCAAGAGTGTCCATGGTGAGTGTGTGTGTTCGTTCACGAGTGTCCATGGTGGGTGTGAGTATTCGTTCACGAGTGTCCATGGTAAATGTGAGTGTTCGTTCACGAGTGTCCATGTTGAGTGTGAGTGTTCGTTCACGAGTGTCCATGGTGTGTGTGGGTGTTCGTTCACGAGTGTCCATGGTGGGTGTGAGTGTTCGTTCACGAGTGTCCATGGTGGGTGTAAGTATTCGTTCGCGAGTGTCCATGGTGGGTGTGAGTGTTCGTTCAGGAGTTCCATGCTGGGTGTTAGTGTTCATTCATGAGTGTCCACGCAGGGTGTTTGTGTTCGTCCACGAGTGTCCATGGTGGTTGTGAGTGTTCGTTCACGAGTGTCCATGGTGAGTGTGGGTGTTCGTTCACGAGTGTCCATGGTGGGTGTGAGTGTTCGTTCACGAATGTCCATGGTGGGTGTGAGTGTTCGTTCACGAGTGTCCATGGTGGGTGTGGGTGTTCGTTCACGATGTCCATGGTGGGTGTGGGTGTTCGTTCACGAGTGTCCATGGTAGGTGTGAGTGTTCGTTCACGAGTGTCCATGGTGGGTGTGGGTGTTCGTTCACGATGTCCATGGTGGGTGTGGGTGTTCGTTCACGAGTGTCCATGGTAGGTGTGAGTGTTCGTTCACGAGTGTCCATGGTGGGTGTGGGTGTTCGTTCACGAGTGTCCATGGCGGGTGTGGGTGGTCGTTCACGAGTGTCCATGGTGGGTGTGAGTGTTCGTTCACGAGTGTCCATGGCGGGTGTGGGTGGTCGTTCACGAGTGTCCATGGTGGGTGTGAGTGTTCGTTCACGAGTGTCCATGGTGGGTGTGGGTGTTCGTTCACGAGTGTCCATGGCGGGTGTGGGTGGTCGTTCACGAGTGTCCATGGCGGATGTGGGTGGTCGTTCACGAGTGTCCATGGTGGGTGTGAGTGTTCGTTCACGAGTGTCCATGGTGGGTGTGGGTGTTCGTTCACGAGTGTCCATGGCGGGTGTGGGTGGTCGTTCACGAGTGTCCATGGTGGGTGTGAGTGTTCGTTCACGAGTGTCCATGGTGGGTGTGGGTGTACGTTCACGAGTGTCCATGGTGGGTGTGAGTGTTCGTTCACGAGTGTCCATGGTGGGTGTGAGTGTTCGTTCACGAGTGTCCATGGTTGGTGTGAGTATTCGTTCACGAGTGTCCGTGGTGGGTGTAAGTATTCGTTCACGAGTGTCTATGGTGGGTGTGAGTGTTCGTTCACGACTGTCCATGGTGGGTGTGAGTATTCGTTCGTTTTCAAGGTTTGAATGTCCGTTCGTTTTCACAGTGTGAATGTCCGTTCTTGTTTATTGCGTTGACTAGTATCCGTTTGTGCTCATGTTGTGAATGACCCTTCTTGTTCACAATGTGAGTGTTCATTCGATTTCGTGGTGAGAGTATCGGCTCGTTTTTATTGGCTGAGTGTGTTCGTTTTTCGTAATCATATTCATGGGTTGAGAGTTCATTCTTTCTCATGGCGGGAGAATGAACTCGTTCTTATTCATGGCGAGGATGTTCATTTTGAACCATTCATGGCGTTAGTGTTTATTCGATCGTATGAATAATTCACGGTGTGAGTATTCCTTCATGTTCAGTGAGTGAGTACTATTTCGTTGTCATGTTGTGAGTATTCGTTAGCACAGGGATTTATCACGCTAATACCGTTTGCAGTATTTACTATATATATACAGTAAATACAGCAACCGGTATTAGCGTGATAAATCCCTGTGTTCGTTAGTGTTCATGGGCGAGTGTTCGTTTGTGTTTACGGTATGATCGAATATATTAGTTCATGTTCAAGATGTAAATATTCATTCGTGCTCTTGATATGTCAGTCTTCATACGTGTCCATTGTGTTGGTTTACGTCCGTGCTGAATGGGGTGAGTATTCATTCCTGTTCAAGTGGCGAGTGTTCATTGGCCGGATTGCAAAGCAATTCCGGTCTATAGATTGACGATGTCCGTCCGTCCGTCCGTCTGTCTGTCCGTCCGTCAGTCCGTCTGTCCGTCTGCCGTCAACATTTTGGTTAAAGTTTCTGGTTGAGGCAAAATCTAAGGAACTATATGCAGTAGAAACTTTATATTATACATGAAGGTTGCCCATGACAAGACCTTTCAATTTATGCCGTAACATTTGACCTAGTGACCTTGACCTTGGGCTTTGACCTAGTTAAAGATTTTGGTTAAAGTTCCTGGTTTAAGCAAAATCTAAGGAACTGTACGCAGTAGAAACCTTATATTATACATATAGGTTGCCCATGACAAGACCTTTCAATTTATGCCATAACATTGGACCTAGTGACCTTGACCTTGGACTTTGACCTAGTTAAAGATTTTGGTTAAAGTTTCTGGTTTAAGCAAAATCTAAGGAACTGTATGCAGTAGAAACCTTATATTATACATTTAGGTTGCCCATGATGAGACCTTTCAATTTATGTCGTAACATTGGACCTAGTGACTTTGACCTTGGACTTTGACCTAGTTAAATATTTTGGTTAAAGTTTCTGGTTTAAGCAAAATCTAAGGAACTGTATGCAGAAGAAACTTTATATTATACATGTAGGTTGCCCATGATGAGACCTTTCAATTTATGCCGTAACATTTGACCCAGTGACCTTGACCTTGAACTTTGACCTAGTCAAAGATTTTGGTTAAAGTTTCTGGTTTAAGCAAAATCTAAGGAACTGTATGCAGAAGAAACTTTATATTATACATGTAGGTTGCCCATGATGAGACCTTTCAATTTATGCCGTAACATTTGACCCAGTGACCTTGACCTTGAACTTTGACCTAGTTAAAGATTTTGGTTAAAGTTCTTGGTTTAAGCAAAATCTAAGGAACTGTATGCAGTAGAAACCTTATATTATACATTTAGATTGCCCATGACGAGACCTTTCGATTTATGCCGTAACATTGGACCTAGAGACCTTGACCTTGGACTTTGACCTAGTTAAAGATTTTGGTTAAAGTTTCTGGTTTAAGCAAAATCTAAGGAACTGTATGCAGTAGAAACCTTATATTATACATTTAGGTTGCCCATGATGAGACCTTTCAATTTATGCCGTAACATTGGACCTAGTGACTTTGACCTTGGACTTTGACCTAGTGAAAGATTTTGGTTAAAGTTTCTGGTTTAAGCAAAATCTAAGGAACTGTATGCAATAGAAACTTTATATCATACATGTAGGTAGCCCATGATGAGACCTTTCAATTTATGCCGTAACATTTGACCCAGTGACCCAGTGACCTTGAACTTTGACCTAGTTAAAGATTTTGATTAAAGTTCTTGGTTTAAGCAAAATCTAAGGAACTGTATGCAGTAGAAACCTTATATTATACATTTAGGTTGCCCATGATGAGACCTTTCAATTTATGCCGTAACATTGGACCTAGTGACCTTGACCTTGGACTTTGACCTAGTTAAAGACTTTGGTTAAAGTTCCTGGTTTAAGCAAAATCTAAGGAACTGTATACAGTAGAAACTTTATATTATACATGTAGGTTGCCTCTGACAAGACCTCTCAATGTATGCTGTAATATTTGACTTAGTGACCTAAACCCAGTTGGTGACAAAAACTTACTTTGCAATCCGTCCATACCGTCTTTAGCGGTGTTTTATTTTTTTCATAGTATGAGTGTTCGTTCGTTCGAAATGAAATATATATCATTTAATTTCCATTGTTATTCTTAAGAAACGACGATTCTGATTAGCCGAGAAATTTTGTTGATAGAGGACGCAGTCCGCGCCGCAGGCGCGGACGTAGTCCTCATCAAGGTAACACGTGTATATATATAGGAAAAATGGTGTTTTTCAATTGAATTCTATGCTATACCTATAGGTTCCAAAACCGTGGTCAATGACGTCATTCTCCCCATTGCCCATTTGATCGGCGTGAAGCGCAAGCTTATTTTTTTGACAATGTCACTTGACGACAGAATGAAACCCATCGATGACCAAGATTTCTCGATCTCCTTTGAATATTCTTCGATTGGCTTACTCCTCCAGTGTCTCAATGTGTGATTTGTACTTTGCTTCACGTAATACTGACATTGCACCATCATTTCCAACATATATCATGTTTAGTCCGAATATCCTCTTTGAAAATTACAACGTGACGTCAGCATGCGACGCGACGTCAGCATACAACTTTGTTTCGCGGACTTTCTTTCATCGACAGCTCCCTCAGAAAAATCCATGGATAAACTATAATGCTGGGAGAAAAAAACAAACAAAAAAAATATCTGCGCGATCAGCGACTTACCGAACTTCATTCTGCTTTCGAGGATGATTTGCAGTTGATATTTTGATACCTGTAGATCGAATAATGTGGTTTCTCTCCACATATATAAGATCTACATGTAGAATATACAGGAAATCTATGCAGTGTAAATCCCAACACAAACTTCTAAATGTCTGCTGCCTTTGGTTCTGTTTACAACGCGTCACAACTTACGTCATCATTTACAGTATTTAGTACAAATAGGTCAACACAGCTGGGGCTCTGTTAAAAGCATGAAGTATATTTTTTCTGTCAGAAATAACTTATAAAGCTGGGTATTTTTTTCCCTTGGAGGTAGTAAATCATAAGCGCATCAAAGGTAGAGGGCTGAAGGCTTCAGATTTTTTTTTTAGAAGGGGGGGGGGCGGACAGGGGGTAGATTTCTACTAACTTCTCTCCTTCTCTCCCCTGTCCCGCTCCCTTCTCCCACCTCCTAACCTCTCCCTCCCTCCCTTCTGCCTCCCTCCAGCTGCCTCCTTCCTCCCCCTCCCATTCATCCTTGCCTTTTATGGGGGTGGGGATCAGACATGGGGTACCCGCTCTCTCCGCCCCCTTATCTCCCCATCCACACCCTTCCTTCTTCCCCCTCGCTCCCTCCCTGCCCTCCCTCTCCCCCTCTCACCTTCCTCCCGCCCCTCCCCCTCCCTTTCACCCTCTTTTTTGAATTTTGTCTTCAGATATTACATTGGAAAATCATTTATTTTATTTAGAAGGGAAAATCCTGTAATACTAATGTTATACTGTACTTAATTTGTAAGTTTTAACCCCCTTTTCCAGATCATCCCATAAAACGATATATTGCTGATAACACTATAGACGGCGCCGAAAAGGAAGTTTTCTCTCTCTTCTATATTTTGAATGCTAATTTTTCCGGTGAAAGTAAAAGGGGAGAGGGGTGGATGGGTGCAAGGGGGGATACATATTCCTGATACGACAACTGACATTTCATCACCCAATGAAATTTAAAAAGTAAACATTTAAAAGTTTATTATAATTGAATTCATTGAATGATAAAGATACATGTTAATCTTATATAATATATAAATACTTCAGAAAACAGTAAAAAAAAAAAATTCTTTTTTTAATTTTAATGGTTTGTGCCCACAGTTTTCTTGCCCGAGTTCTCTTTCCTTGGTTTTCGTCAAGGTCCAAGGTCAATTAAAATGTATAGATTAAGATGACATCACTTGATCTTTTCTTATCTGTCATTTATGTTTCAAAATTAAGCATTGCGATTTCATGTTTTAACTGATTGTTTTGTGACACTGAGAATTGTTTCCCCGCATAAATTTTACGAGTTAGGTGCATGCTGTCGATCTAGAAATTGTCTATAATATCCCCTCTCCTGTAGATGATTTTGGATTTCAAGAAAAAAACTAATGTAAGGCTGATAAAGACGGTAAACATGATGCTGGAAAAAATAACAAGAACACATATTGTATGACATATTTTATTCTTATTAACTTAGTAAAAAAAAAAAATTCAGTGATGTATGGTGAAACTTGGGTATTAATTCATTGAAATTATATTTCATCTGCGTCCTCACAATGGCTTTGCCATAATTCATATTACCTGTATCAACACAAAACGGAAGTACGCGCTTAGCAAGGTCATAAGCAACGTCGTTAGCAACACGATTTCAAAGCTGCAAATAAACGTTCAGAGGCGACGTAATGAAATGATAAGTAACCATTGTAATATTTTTTTGGTTGATCGAGGTATCAACACCAAAAATTGAGGGAAAACGTCTGCATCTTGCGCTACGCGCACGATGCAGTTTTCCCTCAATTTTTGGTGTTGATACCTCGATCAACCAAAAAAATATTACAATGATTCCTTAAGTCATATAATATCAAAATAGGTCGGTATTTATACCTCTTTTAATTTCATAAGAAGTGAACAGTGACATATATTTGCAAATAGTGAGTTACTCTTTGATTTCAGGGAGGGACGCCCGGGCTAGGAATATCATTAGTAAATTCAGATGTAAAAAGTGGTGATTTTAAGACCCCTCCTCCCATATTGTAAAAAAAAATCAATTTTGTTCCAATGATTGCTGTGATGCATAACTGAATTTACAGCGTTAATTTATGTTGGTTACCAGGGACGTATATAACTTTATATACATCCCTGTGGTTACCAATTCTCTTTTTTTGTCTATCAAGGAATTTTTATGGAAAAAAAAATCTATATCGGGATCATGCAAAAAAAAAAAAAAAATTCGATGACGTCATTTTCTTAACATGTCCGCGCCCATGGGTGTTGCTAACGCCGCCGCCAATGGGGATTTAACGGTATTGCTAACTTCAATTGTCTACTTTCTGATTGTAGTTACGTTTTATGCAATGATTTGCAATCAAGCTCCATACAAAACAAATTTCTGTGACAAAATGAGCGATGCTGCTTTGTTTGTGTAGCTTGAATTTCCTCGTCAGCCTAAATGCGAAATGGAAAGCACAGAGTCAGACTTTCACAGATTATGTATTCTTAGGCCGGACATTTGTAGCATTATTTCTTGCTTTCTCACTCACATGTGTGTCACGTTCTTTATCTACAGTACCTAGCAGGAGTATCGTGTGCTTTCAGGGTGTGCTAAACACAAAATTAGCGTGTCAGGAATATCTCGATTATTACAAAAATTGTAGATATATTCGGCAAAACATCTGCACTAATGGATTAATCGATACAAAAACATTTGGCTTTCATTAAAATTATAGTTTGTACTGTACTATTTTGTGAGTAAAAGAAATTTAATCGAGTTGCTGATTTTCAAAAAAATAGAACAGACCGTAAACGTTATTAAACAATATGATTTATGCATATATACCTTCTTTGATTCCTTCCCGAGGGCAAGCTAGCATTCAATTTTGGATAGTGATTTGCAAAATTATACTTTAAATTCCCTATTGAAATAAACCTACCCCTCTTTCACACTTACACTTGATTATCGAACACTCTACCCATTGTGTATAACAATGAAAAGTACTCGCTGTGCACGCTTTATACAGGTATCTACACAGGTGTATACAAAATGTATATACATACCAGAGGGTTACATATTTAGGAGTTGGATTACACTTTGTAGAAATATTTTCAAACAGTTTGAAAAGAAGCTTGCCCTCGGGTAGAAATAAGAGAAGGTAAACTATTCACAAATTATATTGTTTTATGACGTTTCCAACGAGTTATATTTTTTGAAAAACTAACAACTTGTTTAAGACCGTGTTTCAACGAAATATCAACGTACAAGCCTAAATTTTAATTACAAACATTTAGTTACATTAAGATTCACTCACAAATGTGGCTGATTTGCTAAATTATTTCACACCTTTGTGATAATCGAGATTTTCTTTTTGCGTCGATTTTGTGTTTAGTAAACACTTAAATTTAAATTCCGACTTCATATTTTGTGTGTGGGGAAAATTTCCCATCAAAATGCATTCATAACCTTTAGATATATGGACTGCCATTCTCTAAGTAATGCATGTGCATTCAGATAAGTTTGAAATATGAGGCACCCCAGAGGGGAACGGCCTGGCTAGAGTACTCTGTAACGGACATTTGGCGAATGAGTTCCCCGCAATATAACATCAATACAGCCAACTGACCCAAAAGAGGGTTGCTAGGAGCCAAAACAGAAAGAAAGAAAACTACCACAAAATCTGTAAATGTATTGTTTGGACTTGGATCCACCGATAGTTCAGTGTATTGAAGTAAGCACAGATTCCCAGCTTGTTACAAACCTTCAGGCTAGGGATGTAATGATACACTAGATCACGATACGATACATATCATGATACGAGGCTCACAATACGATACGTATTATGATACACTTTTCTATCCAATCCAACACTCGCATGTAATTCCTCGAATCCAAAGAAAAACTGAACATACTTGCATCAATAAGACAAGTTACATTTTGATGGAGATAAACTATTGGCTTTATACAATGTGCATTATAAGTAAATGATACAGAAAAAATTTGTCTCTATTTTTTATTCTGTGCTTGATTTTGTTAAAAGATACTGTATTGTTGTGTATCATTTGAATGGAAGATGTATCGTGATATGTATCGTCAAGCTACTGTATCATGATACGAGTACAAAGGATATTTCGTTACACCACTACTTCAGGCTGTCAGATTATAAGTCCAGAGCATTTCCAAGTGAGCTCAGCTAAGAGTCTGAGCCTGATTGCTCAGTTATAATAAACAAAACAACTACATCTGACTTGAGCTTTCAAGTCGACCCTTAGGGGTGACTATATTGGAGAGGAAAATGAATAGTATTTATTACTATTGTGACATAACTATTGCAATCGTATTGGCTTGTTTAAAAATATGCATAAAAAGGAATAAATCTGGCAGATAGAAGATTTTTGTTAACAAAATATGTCCATAATTGTAATCAACTAAGCAGAAATTAACATATCTTTATGTGATAAACAAATCCTGTCCCCTGCATTTGTGAAACCTAACACGATGTAATTTTTGGAAACGTGATTGAGGCTATTGAAGCAAGATTTAACTATAATAAGGTTGTGCATTTCCTGACTATCGAAACTATTGATAGTTCAGCATACTATCATTAATATTAATCGCTGTTCAAATTTGCTATCGATTTATTGCCATTGGGAACATAACTATTGCAATACATTGATTGTCCGATGCATTGTTACACCTCTAATTGACACTTTTTATTGCACTGAATCAATGGATATGATATATTAATTGTGTCAAGTTGATCTTTCTTGAATGAAAAATAGAACTTTTTCTTTTCTTTCCAGTTACTAAAGCAACTGTTACGGCAAGGCTGTGATGTGAATGAGAGATCTAGAGATGGCATGACTCCGCTGGCACTTGCGGCTTTTTGGGGTTACGCTGATATAGTAAGCTGTCTTATCGAGAACAGGTGAACATTTGGACATGTCAAGGAAATTTATTTTAAGAAGGATAGAGGTCGAGTTCTTTCTGAAATGTGTGATAAAGATCAAAAATATTATTCAGAGTTGAGCATACATTTTGTATAATATGTACTCAGAACATTTTGTATAGTTATTTATACATGTACATGTATTTTCCCACCAATTTTTTCTCAAATTTATATACATGTATTACAATTTCTAAATTCAATACAGTGATCTTTATCATGTTTATCATGTTTATACATGTAGGATATTCAAAGTACAGCCTTGTAGATGTACCTTTTTTTTTTTATGAAAACCATGTATGGTTGCATTTAAATCTTTTAAATAGGAGACATTTATCAGTCCAGGAGAATACTAAAAACAGTAATATTACTTAAAACTGTAATATTACTGTTAACAATAATCCCTGATATTATTGAAAACAGTGATGTTGCCACCCTATATTACATATTTCTGTAATATAGACAAAGTACAGTTTTAAAGCCACTAGCATATATTCTATCATACTATTCTTTCACTCAACAACAAAGTCATTAAATATGAAGAAAAAAATCTACTGAAAAGTGAAAATAATGCCCATTTGGAACCTATTTTTCATTTTTTCTTCTTTCTGAAATCACTCTTTCTTCAAATATGTTAAGGAAAAAATTTTCATGATGTTCTGAATAATTTTTCAGTGTACATTTGAATGAGATACAACTCTTTATCACCCTCATTTCTCCCCGAATCCACTGGTACATGTATAAGAGCGAACTGACAATCTAAATAGTATTACTGTTTACAGTAATATAGAGAGATACATGTAGATTTCCAAGAAAGATAACTCCAATTTAATCTATATTATTGCTTTAAGTAATATTACTGTTTCCAGTATTCTCCTGGACTGTTTATCACTGTGTAGCATCATGTGACTTTAGTTGGTGAAACCACGAAAGAATAAAAAGCTCAGTTGGAGGAAAGAAAACAGGAACTGCAATAATTGCTTTGATTAAATTTTATCTTTTCATAGCCAATATCCTTGTCTAAAACTGTACTTTTACTATCATGGAATCGTTAGTAAGTAAAACGCTGTTGTTTTTACAAACATTGTGACAAAAGCTGTAGATATTTTCGTGGAAACCACCACAACATCGTGTTTAACATATTTCGACCACGACGTTCCTTTTGTCAGATAGAATGTTTGTAAAAACTACCATGGTTTCTTGATTGACTAACAAAGAATAATCAAAATATCATCTTTTACAAGGACATCGGCTATGAAAAGATAAAATTGAATCAATACAATCATCACAGTACCTGTTTTCTTTCCTTCAAACGAGCGGTATGTCTCCATTTTGTGTTCGTGGTTTCATCAACTTAAGTCACGTGATGCTACACAGTGTATTACAATTTCTAAATTCAATGCAATGATCTTTATCATGTTTATACATGTAGGATATTCAAAGTACAGCCTTGTAGATGTTTTCCTTACCTTTTTTTTATGAAAACCATGTATTGTTGCATTTAAATCTTTTAAATAGGAGACATTTGTGATTAAAAGTATTTCCTTGTACAAAACTACAGAGGACTCCACTTAATCTGATACCTGATAATCTGATACTCCTCTTAATCTGATATGATTTGAAAACACAAAACCATTTCCTATATAATCAATGTAAATTCACTCCTCTTAATCTGATAGAAATTGTCAAAAATCTTAAGAACTCCTCTTAATCTGACAGGATTTTCCGTCAACTTTGATATTTTTCCAATGATATTTCCATAATTTTCAATGAATTATCACATCAAAATCCTTGAAATTGGTATTTTACCCTTTAAAACTATTCAAAATGGCTTGAAAGGATTTAAATCATTCAATTAATACATACAACAAAGTCTGAGATACTTTATAATACAATTAAAAGGACTATTTCGTTGTATTTCCATGGAATTTCAGACTTCTGATAATCTGATACTCCCATTAATCTGATAAATTTTAATGATCTTCCGACAAATTGACTATCAGATTAACAGGAGTCCTCTGTACTATAGATTGGGTTATAAATTTGTAATCTAACTATAGTTTCCATTATTGGCAAACTAGACAAACTTGAATCGAGAATCCTGGATGCAAACATTAAATGAGGTGGTTATCAAGATTGCTGGTGTATAACCTGTACATTTGTACAAAACATAGTGATGAAAAATGTCTTATAAATCTTTCCAATATAGGGCAGACGTTAATGCTTGCAACAAAGGGACGTTATGGACAGCCCTTCACTGTGCAGCCTTCCAAGGTCACGGCAAGGTCATCATGAAACTGATGGAGGCAAATCCAAATATTACGCTCAAGGACAATCAAGGACGGTAAGCAATACAATAGTAATAAGTAAAGTATCAACAACACTTATTGCAAACTTAGTTTTTTTTCACTTGGGGAAAATTTTTTGATGATAATATCAAAACAAATTTGCGCGCAGGGGAAATTTTCGTGATGTAAATGTATCTTCCATTGCTAGAGTTCAACAGGGTTTAATATATTTTCTTTTGGGGGAAATTTCCAGTCCATTGCTTCGCAGAATGCATGAAAATTACCCCAATGTGAAAATTTCAGTACAGTACCTGATATTAGAAGAAAATCTTGATTAATAATCTTAACAGTAAGAAAATGAGCATTTTATCTATATTAAAATTCTGTAATTGTATGATAACAACAGTATAGAATCCACAGCAATAGCTGTTAAAATTACTATCAGTCAAGGACTGACTGATTTCAGTATTAAGAAAATGACAGATCATTATTCCAAATGTTATGTATTAAAAATTTTCTTTTACTTGTGTATATAGCAAATTTGACAAAATAGCTGGAGGATGGTGTTAGGCAGATATTTATTTGTTATCTCACATCAATGAAACTTCTACACTGATAGCCCATGAACCAAAGGGCAAATAGGTCAAAGGTCAAGGTCAATTATCAACTTTATAGAAAATGATGCTTTTCATGCTGTATGCAGTTTACTTTGAAGCCAACAATCACCAAACTTCAAGTACCTGGCCCATGAAAAGAATATGGTTGCTATTGATTTGGATGACAGTACATGTATATCATTTTTAAGGTCAAGGTCACCAGTCATTGTGATACAAGAATGCTTTCAATGCTGAAAACTTACATAGTTTTTATCCAGCAATTATTAAGGTATTAGATGTATAATGAACAAGATCATACCCAAAATGTTCAATTATGTGTATAAATTATTTAATATTTCTCTATCGCTTTTGATTTTTCACGAACTTTTGTACCATGATGGTAGGTATCGGAAAAAAGGAATTTTTTAAATGGGGTCATAGTTTGGAGTTATCTCCCCTTGATAGGGAAAACTTCAAAAATTAATTGTGAAAGATCTAAACGGTGAACTTGAGAGATATTTTGGTGTAATTTGACGAATATTAATTTTCAGATTTTTTCATCAATCCATTTTGAGCCCCCATCACTTTCTTGAAAAATATGGCTGAAATTATAGTATTTTTTCCACAGACTTCAATGTAAACTATGAGGGCCATATAACTCTTATAGGTAGTAACTTTTTTAAAAACACCATGGTGAAAAAATTTCAATAAATTTTTATATTATAACTATGTCATAAGTTTAGAATTCAAAACTCAATAAATAGGAGAACCAAATTTCCCTCATTATACATCTAATTCCATAAGGTGATAATATTATGACTATAGATTGAAAATGGGTCTATTCACAGAATTGTTGCCTATGACCTAAGCACGCATCATAACCTTGAACCAATGCTAAAATTTTTAAAGGCCGACAGGGGACTACCGGTATAAAAGGGGACAGGTAAATTTTTTGTTATTTCCTCACTGACTGCTATAGGTCTAGCATCTCTTATTGGTATCTGATTGGTTCCCTTTAATCCTTTTACCCCTATCAATTTTTGATTGACAGCTTAAAACAGATGAGACTCGGGTATCTCATTAGCATAATAAAGGATTACATGTCGGTTTGTCTTTGATGTAACACGCCGCTCGCAGAAGGCGTAGTCTTCAAAGACGGTATGCCACGCCTATCAAGCTTATGTCACTCAGGTAAACCTGTTAACGACCGGGGGGTTCCCAACGTCGGCCTTTAAGAAATAAGACACCAACCTATTGTTATAATAGTATTTTTTGTTCTATATTTACAGCACTGCGGTTGACTTTGCTTCTGCACTAGATGCAATATGGCCATTTTTTGCTGGTAAGTCAGATGCAGTCCAAGTCACTACATGTAAAAGTAATGTTCTGATAGTCCGTTCTAGATCAGTAGAAGGAGATTAATGTATGAAAAAATTTAAAAAAAAATGATAATCTCAAAGATGTTACCACTAAATTGCTCTTGTTAAGGTATTTTTTTCATAAAAATGATCCCTCGGTGTTCTTCTCTATCCATTGTCATTTAAACAAAAAGAAGGGAAAGATGGAAGAAATGATCAGTTATGAAAAGTCTTGGTGAGAATTGAATTTGCTTTGTTCAAAGTTATCACAAATAAATGTTCTTAGTATAATGATGGGTCACTGTTTCTACGGAATTCTATTTTTAGCCGCTGGTTGCACCAGAACACCGAAATCGGAATTAATCAGGATGGACATCGTGAAGAGGGTATGTTATGTAACACGTTGATTAAAGTAGATCCGGAATAATAGAATCTAACACCATTTTGAGTTCAACATGTTCAAGATAGAAAATATCAGTCGAGGGTGGGATTGATCAAGTATAAACCGAGGTGTTATCCGAGGTTAGGATGTTTCCATCCCACCTGAGGCTGACATTTTTCTATCAGGAACTCAAATGTGGTGCTTGATTATTTTTCTCGCACATTGAAAACTTCAAATTAGTCTTGTTTATGCATCAGAATGACTTAACATCATGCAAAATGTATGTGCATGTAAAATTACATATGTCAGTTTGTCTGTGACCTGAAAAAGGAACAATCAACCGAGTGTTGGTTCAGGGGTGCAGGATCAAATTTTACAGCACTTCTGAAAAGGGGAATCAGCCTATCCCATCTGCAAGAATGGATTAGCACGTCAAAGTAAAGCCTTGTATAAAGAGACAATTTTCTGTTAATCCTGTCAAACAGCACAATGACATAAAAGAAATTCAGCAATATTTTTACTGTAATATTCCAATAGAAAACATGAGAAGGCTTCAAGATAGTGCAAGGCATTGTGACATCATCAATTTTTATGGAAACCAGCATGTAATTTAGGGAAACAGAGTTACAAATATGAAGTTTTCAAAGGAATTTAATGGAGTCACAATGATTTTACATCAGATACCTGCACAAATCGAACGTAGGCCTGTAAAATCGAAAAGACGGAATTTAGGGACAACGGCTGCTGTTGAACTTTAAACTCAAGGACATTTGGCAATCTCTCAATTTATAAGATATTCAATATTATCCTAAATTTATGACTTGTTGTAAGTTAAATCTCAAAATGCTTATATACAGAATTTGCTTCTTATATTTAATAGGGTTAGCCCTTTAAATATAAAAAATAGTCCATGATCTGAAACTTATATTTCAAGATAAAGTTTCAAAATATCAACTGTAGAGCTACATTTAAGAATCTCTCAATTATATTACATGTATATGAAAGTGTATTTAATTCATTTTCTTTTACAAAATTCCGCAGGTCAAAACAGAGGATCCATCAGTCCCGCGATCAGATTTTGCCCATTTTTCTCGTCCCGGATCGGCATATGTGATCCGCAGTCAGCCTCTTCAGGGAGATAACTCTAACAGTTCAAACATGGCCATGGCCGCCATGAACGGTGACGTGCTCGCGAATATGCCGGAAGAACCCGATTCGTATAACTCACGGACTTACAACCCCTCACTGTCTATATGGAATAGGTGATCTATATGGAGGAATTTCTTTATATAATATTAAGTGTCTTAATTTTTTGTATATTTTACAATAAATGGTGACGTGTTCGCCAATATGCCGAAAGTACCAGATTTATTTAAGACACGGACTTACAACCCCTCACTGTCTATATGGAATAGGTGATCTATATGGAGGAATTTCTTCATATGATATTAAGTGTCTGTATTAAATTTTTGTGTTTTATTTAAAAATGAATGGTGACGTGTTCGCCAATATGCCAGAAGAACCAGAGACATATCACTCATGGACTTACAACCCCTCATTGTCTATATGGAATAGGTGATCTAAATGGAGGAATTTCTTTATATAATATCAAGTGTCTTTATTAAAATTTTGTGTTTTATTTAACAATGAATGGTGACGTGTTCGCCAATATGCCGAAAGAACCAGATTTATTGTAGACACAGACTTACAACCCCTCACTGTCTATATGGAATAGGTGATCTAAATGGAGGAATTTCTTTATATAATATCAAGTGTCTTTATTAAAATTTTGTGTTTTATTTAACAATGAATGGTGACGTGTTCGCCAATATGCCGAAAGAACCAGATTTATATAACTCACAGACTTACAACCCCTCACTGTCTATATGGAATAGGTGATCTATATGGAGGAATTTCTTTATATAATATTAAGTGTCGTAATTAAAATTTTGTGTTTTATTTAACAATGAATGGTGACGTGTTCGCCAATATGCTGGAAGAACCAATTTATTTAACTCACGGACTTACAACCCCTCACTGTCTATATGGAATAGGTGATCTAAATGGAGGAATTTCTTTATATAATATTAAGTGTCGTAATTAAAATTTGTGTTTTATTTAACAATGAATGGTGACGTGTTCGCCAATATGCCAGAAGAACCAGAGACATATCACTCATGGACTTACAACCCCTCATTGTCTATATGGAATAGGTGATCTAAATGGAGGAATTTCTTTATATAATATTAAGTGTCTTTATTAAAATTTTGTGTTTTATTTAACAATGAATGGTGACGTGTTCGCCAATATGCCGAAAGAACCAGATTTATTTAAGACACAGACTTACAACCCCTCACTGTCTATATGGAATAGGTGATCTATATGGAGGAATTTCTTTATATAATATTAAGTGTCTTTATTAAATTTTGTGTTTTATTTAACAATGATTGGTGACTTGTTCGCCAATATGCCGAAAGAACCAGATTTATTTAACTCACAGACTTACAACCCCTCACTGTCTATATGGAATAGGTGATCAAAATGAAGGAATTTCTTTATATAATATTAAGTGTCTTTATTAAAATTTTGTGTTTTATTTAACAATGATTGGTGACGTGTTCGCCAATATGCTGGAAGAACCAGATTTATATAACTCACGTACTTACAACCCCTCACTGTCTATATGGAATAGGTGATCTAAATGGAGGAATTTCTTTATATAATATTAAGTGTCGTAATTAAATTTTTGTGTTTTATTTTACAATGAATGGTGACGTGTTCGCCAATATGCCGGAAGAACCAGATTTATTGTAGACACAGACTTACAACCCCTTACTGTCTATATGGAATAGGTGTTCTATATGTAGGAATTTCTTTATATAATATTAAGTGTCATAATTAAATTTTTGTGTTTTATTTAACAATGAATGGTGACGTGTTCGCCAATATGCCGAAAGAACCAGATTTATTGTAGACACAGACTTACAACCCCTCACTGTCTATATGGAATAGGTGATCTAAATGGAGGAATTTCTTTATATAATATTAAGTGTCTTTATTAAATTTTGTGTTTTTATTAAACAATGAATGGTGACGTGTTCGCCAATATGCCGAAAGAACCAGATTCATTTAACTCACGGACTTACAACCCCTCACTGTCTATTTAGAATATTGATGAAGGGAATGAGGAATTTCTTTATCAGTACAAGAGAATACTGGAAACAGTAATATTACTAAGAATAATAATATAACTTTTTTTTTTAAATTGGAGTTATCCATCTTGGAAATTCATCTCTTAAATTTACTGTAAGCAGTAATTTTATTTAGATTGTCAGTTCGCTCTTATACCAGTGGTTTCGGGGAGAAATGAGGGTGATTAGGAGTTGTATCTTGTTCAAACGTAAACTGAAAAAATGTTTAAAACATCAGAAAAAACATTTTCCTCAACATATTAGAAAAAAATGTGATATCAGAAAGAAGAAAAAGTGAAAATAGGTTCCTAATGGACATTATTTTCACTTTTCAGCATAAAAATATGTTCATATTAAATGAAATTGTTGATGAACGAAAGAATTGTATGATAAAAGCTGTGCTTGGATCTCTGAAATGTTGCTTAGTCTATGTTACAGAAAGATGTAATTATTTATATAAGTTGGCAACATTACTGTTTTCAATAATATCAGGGATTTTTGTTAATATAACTATTTCTAGTATTCTCCAGGACTGTTTAAATAATATTAAGTGTCTTAATAAAATTTTGTATATTTCACAATGAATGGTGAGGTGTTTGCCAATATGCCAGAAAAACACACAGACTTACAACCCCTCACTGTCTATTTAGAGTATTGATTAAGCAAATGAGGGATTTCTTTATAGAATAAGTGGACTTATTTAAATTTTGTATTTTATGGTCACTCATGTGCCACAGTCCTGAACCTGATTCATATAACACACAGACTTACAACCCCTCACTGTCTATATGGAATAGGGTGATCTAAAATATCAATTAAGTGAATGAGGGATTTCTTTATAGAATAAGTGGACTTATTTAAATTTTGTATTTTATGGTCACTCATGTGCCACAGTCCTGAACCTGATTCATATAACACACGGAATTACAACCCCTCACTGTCTATATGGAACAGGTGATCTGAAATATCAATTAAGTGAATGAGGGATTTCTTTATAGAAAAAGTGGACTTACTTAAATTTTGTATTTTATGGTCACTCATGTGCCACAGTCCTGAACCTGATTCATGCATGTATGATACACTGGCTTACAACCCCTCACTGTAGATATGGAATAGGTGATCTAAAATTTAAATTAATTTTAAGCGCATGAGGGATTTCTTTATAGAATAAGACTTATTTAAATTTTGTGTTTTATGGTCACTCACATGCCACAGTCCTGAACCTGATTCAATATAACACACGGACTTACAACCCCTCACTGTCAATATGGAATAGGTGATCTGAAATATCGATTATGTGAATTAGAAATTTCTTTATAGAATAAGTGGACTTATTTAAATTTTGTATTTTATGGTCGCTCACATATAACACACAAGCTTATAACCCCTTACTGTCTATATGGAATAGGTGATCTGAAATATCAATGTCATGAATGAGAATAAGTTTTTGTTTTGGTTTTACATTGAATGATGACACAGTGCTTCCAAATATGCCAGTGGAATTCCATTCATATAGAATTGTAACAAAGAGGCTGTCAATATAGGTGATAAAAATCTTAATTTTGTGAATGATGAATTTGTTTATAAGACAATATTTTTTTTTTTAATTTTTGAACCACTAGCCTTAAAATACAATTATATTTGACAATTGTATAGTTTGTGAAATAACTTCAGAGAACTAGCTCCAAAGAATTTCTGGTAGTCCTAGGCCTGGGCATTTAGGCTAGTGAGTTTTCATGATGACTGATTTTATAAGTGAAAATTAGTTTTCCATTCTTATTGTCATTTTGTGCTTGTGTGTGAATAAAAGATGGGGTATAATAAAATGACTTATATGAAATGGAAATGAAATATGTATTTCTTCATCCATTTATGTCTGTAAATCAGTTGTTTGGTCGTGCAAATTTGGATTTTTTTTTACATTTCCTATTGTGAGACACATATCATTACACCCATTAGACTAGATTATACTGTTTGCTTGTAGAAACAGGCAGGATAAATTTCTTACATTGTCACTTGTTTTTCCTTAAAAGTTTTTTACATGGTTGTCTATACATGTTTAGGACATTCCTACTTGCTCAACTATTCTTAAAGTGTCAAATGTCAAGGTCACTTTGCTTTGTAAGAGTTCAGGGCAGTGCAGGCTTGACTTTGACCTTGACATTCAGTTATGTTAGAGTAAAATTAGAAAAAAATGAGACTTGTACATGTACATGTAATTTCGATATCAATGTTGTATTCCTGAAAGGAACAAATTGTAAATAAAATGTACATATTTTGTATGTAATTATTCTATATGTATTAGCATGACTCTGTGAACACTATTTTCTTTGCGTCTTGATTGGCTGAGCATAAATTTTATTCATTACAAGAAAGTATTTATTAAACACGGCCTTGACCTAATGTTGAATAATTCTCTTTTGTCAATCTATTAATTCTTCCATGAAGGTTAAATAAGAGAATTTATTCCATACATTTGAAGAATTCATTAAGAATATTGTAAATCATTTACATTTGATTGTGGGTCATAGTTAAATTTTAAATTACAGTTTCATCCTTAATTTGTGTGTGAATGATAATTAATTTAACTCAGTGACTTTATATTTAAAATGTCGAAGTTTGAAATTCATATTCTTTACTGTTTTATATCACATTGATAGAAATATTACCATAAGATCTATGCTGTTTGCTGAATAAATTCATTTGTTCTGTTTTAATTCTGCTGTTTGCTTTCAAAATTTTTGAATCAGATGATCTCTGAAGTTCAATATTTTTGCATCTGTCTATTGTATACACTACCCGCCGTTAATAAGTGTCCAACCTTTGAATTTTATGTCAAGGGTTAAATATAAAGGTCACTGTGGACACTAAGTCTCAAAATCCTTGTTAATAGACCAAGTAATTATAGAGCATCGAATGTTACTATATGGGAGAGGATGAGGCATTTAAGGTCAAAAGTCAAGGTCACTATTGGTTTTGACGTAAAATATTTGTGAACAGCATAGAAGGCCAAGCAATCATTATAGCAACATCCAATTAATAACAATGTCCACAAATGAAGAGAGGATGTATCCTATTGATTTTCAAGGTCAAAAGTCAAAGGTCAAGATAACGACTTGTGAACAGCATAGAAAACATAACAATCATCAGAAGATAATCAATTTTCCACAAAGACAAGTATTCCCTTTCACAAGAGCATGGAACCTATTGATTTTCAAGATCAAGGGTCAAAGGCCAATGTCACTATGGACTTCATCTTAAAATCATTTTGCAGATATGTAACGTGATTGCACGGAGATCCTACACTTTTGTTGTCTGTTTTATATTTTACTGCTGAGTTTCCTTTTGTTCTTCATTATAATGATTGAGACTTTATCCCCTACAGATAGCATTTATTGAATATACATGAATTCAGAAGCATTGGTCTTTTATCCTTCTTTGCATGTAGCTGAATTCTCTGATCAGAACGATTTAATACCATGACGTTTGAAGTGTAATAATTACTTCTTTCCAGATCTGTCGCCTGAAAGAAGCATTGTTTTGGCAATTTATCAATTTGACATCATACGTATTATTTTGCTTTTTCGATAACTTGTCATTTCATCCAAAACTTACATCGACATTAATGAAAGGAGATGAACATCTGAGCAACATCCCTCCAATGCTAGCTATTTTGGTCATGAATTTTATTTAAGTATGCTACTTAACCGACCCGACAGGAAATTAGGAGCCGCGCACATTCTGCAAACAAATTGCACACATTTAAAAGTCAAAAGAATAAAACAAGAGGGCGCTACTGAAATCAATTTTGACTGTGTCTGAAAATCGCTTTCAAATTGGCTAGAAGCATCACTGATGAGGATTTAATATCCGAAACATGTGTCTGGTGCATTTATAATTTGTTTGAAATGTTCTTCAAGAAGGTAAAGTAATGAAACATTTCCATATTATTTGACTTAGGAGATAAGAGGATAAAATCTTAGAACAATGTAATGATTTAACAAAAAATAACAATGCTTTATACAAGTCTAGGATGCTTAAGAATTGTTTTCTTTGCAGGCCTGCTTGTCGAAATATGAATTAAATCAAGACAATCAATTGAATATATTCTATTCTATTAAGTAACTTTATTAATTGCGCTCATAGAAAGTTCTAATTCGCACTTGTAAGGGATCCAGTGTACTTGTTGGGAACACCAACTGCATGCGGATTGACGGAAAGGTGTTCCCTGAGAAAATGAATCTCATTGTCTGAAAAAAGAGGGATGAGATTTTAAAAGTAAAAGTCTTTACAAGGTACACATATAAGCAATCTGAATTAAGATCTGTACATTATCGTACTATATATTCAGCTTTATTTTGTTCAATTCTTTTTTTTTCTGACATGAATCAGGTTTTGCCATAAAAAATCAAGCATTGTATATTTGTTGTATAATAAATATGATAAAGACATAAAGATTGAAATTAAAAGAGTGCTTTAAATGTTAAATTTAATTAAACGTCTTCAAAATCATTAGCGTCATTTAAAAGCAGATAAATTTACAGCATGGACCAGACATGCACGTTTCGGATATTTAACCCTCGTCAGTGATCCTTAATCTAAACAATGAAATATGGCCAAAATTTGTGAAAATTATGTTCAGAATATACCAAAAGACATAGCAAGATAGCTGGGATATAAAAATACGTACCAAGAAATGTTGTTATATTTGCAATATGCGCGTCGACCTTTAATTTCTCCGGATTCATATGATGAATTTCCTTTTCAAGAATCTTACTGGCATTCAGGGCCTCTCTTTTGCCGTGGAGAGCATGTAATATTTCCTGCAAAAAGATAGTTTTGTGAAATTAAGCATACACAAATATTACTTATTTAAAAAAAAACCCCAGTTACTTCCCGTTTGAGACGGTATCTGACGTAAACTAATTGTGACGTCATCAAATTCTTTGGAAACAATCCTAAAACTTTAGGAAATGACGGTATAAAATCGGCTTTATCATACCATTTTCACGACGTCATAATAGTTTTACGTCAGATACCGTTTCAAATGAGAGATAACTCTGTTTTCCGCAAAGACTCAATATATACATATATGAAGTATTTCTTTTTCAAGTATTCTCTTTCGCCATGGAAAGTTTCAAAGATTTGCTGAAATGATAGTTTCTAGGGTTCCTTCGATGCTCAATTATTAACTCTATTGTGAGTGCTGTTGAGATTATCGTCATGATCTTATTTAATTCATATTATATCGTCTGTTTTGGGCATCGGATGATCAAAGAGTTGCAGCTTTTCACCAGAGGCATATTCAACTTGAAGCATGTGCAGTTATCATGATACATGTACCATAGGATGATATGATAACATTAAGAAATTGATTATTTTCGACCAGAATATTATTTTCTTGATGTGTCAATTGTATTGTAAGGGGTAAATCTGATCTTATCTTCTCCTCCTTATGGGAACTTACCACTGCAATTTCTATTCCCTCTGCGATTTCATGTTCATGTTCCTCTATGAAATGAATAGTCTTATGCCACACAGACGAGAAGACATGACCAACTTTGCCCCACCAGCCTCGCTTTCGTCTGGACTTGACTTTCTGTAAAGTCCTTTGAATATCATCATTCAAAGTTCTGCTTATTAACACACTTGCTGTATTGTGTCGCTCTGAAAATTAGATAAAAATCCTGATCAATGAGCAGTAGAAATCCACTACCGGCATAAATCTATTCTATGTCCCGCAACTCTGTCTAGAACGCCTGAATTAAATATAAATTTAAACTTGACTTGTACTTACTTATTAACCCAAAAGATGAATGTCTGGGCGTACGAAATACAGTCCATGCTGTCGGCTGTAGCAAACTCATGCATGGTACCACCAGAGGGGCACGGCTGACATTAAGAGAAGACAGGTGATCGGGGCCTTGTCTTCTCTACCGATGTTTGAACAGGGCTTGTCATAAAATCCTGTCGTCATGCACAGTTAGAGTGCAATTTTCAAGACTGCGTTGTTAAAAGAAAAGTGTCTCTCTGATGACAGGACTTTGATGATGGTAAATTATGTCTACCTTTGTTACTTCTCAGTTTTAGTTTGTTTATTATGACACCATAAAAAGCAGCTTTTGAAATACCCATAGTCATATACTCTTTTGCCTGTATGGGTCCGAATTTCAATTAAAAGAAGCTGACAATAATTATTGTAAAATTTCCAGAAAGTCTTATCTAGTGTATGAAAGCGAAAACCTAAAAGTTTCTTGGCACTTTGCAACTTTCTGCTATGAAAATCGAAAAGATTGGTAAATGCTCTAGACTTCCGGATGAGCTGTGAAGTGTAAATACTGTATGACGGTAATCTAGGAAAATCACAGACAAGCCAGGTGAAATTTACTATGTTGAATCCAAAATCATCTCTTTTGTCATAGACACTCTTATGATTTTCTCTATTCACAGTTTTGATATTTAGGTTCACTAATGGTGTTTCTGTGTTTGCAACGTTTGTGTTGTCAGTTCTTTTGGATTAATGACAAATATGGATAATGACTATATCCCTGCATACAGCACAAATAAGATTCTTATCTTTTCCAAAACATGACTGTCAGGTACCTAGAAGTACCAGTGAAACAAATTATCACGTTTTCTTTGCTTTTGAAAATATTAGATACTTTAAACGTAGACTTTTTCGTGTGGGTGTAATTTTCCCATTTTCGCAAATCGAGGAACTTCGCGAAAATTTCCCCCACGCGAAAATATCCCCACTGCAGTCTTACCATGGGAAAGTCATTTTCATCGCGAATATTACCCCCACATGTTGATGTTATAATCGCGAAATTTTTCCCCAGCGAAAAAAACCACGTTTACAGTAAATTCTTTTTCATAATTGTATAAAAATATTAACAAAAGGACCATTACTTTTGTGAGAAATAAGTCAATCGAAACCAAACTCGAACTAGATCTTTACTACATTGAGATATATCAATGGGTTCAATACATGCAAGAAAAGCAAAAACAAGTCCGGAAAACTTTAGTGTGACAGACAGACGGTCAGATCGACAAACTGGATGAAAACCATTCGAGTCCCCTCCTGCGAGCCGGTAGGGGACTCAAAATAAGACTATACAATTACAGGTAATATAGAGTATAAGAAAATATGTACGAGAAATGAGTCCGCCACTTATGTAAAGAGACTACGTACTGAATATAGGAAAGAGATCCCTGTCTAGACAGCTAGAACGCTATTTGGATCGAGATGGTAAAGTTCCCGAAGAGTGTTATGTAGAACGGGCGGCGATTTCCAGACCCTTGTCATTGAAAAAAATCTCGAATTCTTTCGACAGGAGCGTGTATTTTTCAATTTCCAATCTGTCAAATTATAGAAAATTTAATAAATCTCAAATCGCATTATTACCGGCAGTCATGACTGCCGGTATACTGTAATCAATCGTGACATACTTGCATGGATAAAATAACCCTTGGCAATATGATTGGTGGACAACTACAAAATATGCAAATATTCGTCAAGGTTATTCTGAATCTGTGCATAAATTGCTTCCATCAAGTCCGCTGAAGAGTCTAGATGACTCGACAAATGAAAGTCATATCGTATCAGTGTATTTTATTCCGAAAGATGCATCGAAAAGTCTTTGTACCGATACGTCCTACAACAAATCACAGATCCTCGGAAATTTCCGTAGCTTGAATCGGAAATAAAAACGGAAAAGCCCGGAAATGTGCGATTGGTCTAACAAGAATAAAAATCGTTTATTCCATTTTTTCCTTACTAGAATTTTACAACATTTAATGTCAGCTAACTGCCGGCAAGCTTTTTGTAAAAGCTAATACTTGTATGGTTAGTCTTTCTTCAGTTTCAGTTTTCAATTTCCCCCTTCCCTTCATCCTCCCTCCCCCTCTCTTCCTCATCAAGGAGGAGAGTAAAATAATGAGTGAATGAAAGACAAATACTAAAACCCAAAATCAGAATCCAGACGTCAAACAATAGACATACACGGGGGGCAGGCGGACAGGGGGTACTTCTCTCCCCTCCCACCCCCTTACCCCCCCTCCTACCCCTCCTCTCTGTCCCTCTTTTTCGTCCTTCCCTTACCTCCCCCTCCCGTCCCTTTCCTCCCCTACGTGCCATTTCCCTCTCCCTCCCTCTCACTCCTCCCGCTCCCTTCCTCCCCTCCCTTTCATCCTGTCCACTCCCTCATACACATTCCTGATAATAAAAGAAGAGAAAACAGAAGTTAAGGCATTAGGGGTATAATACTGTAAATTGGTTTTTATTCGTCAGGTACCAATTTTCGTCATTTTCGTCAGTGCCTCCCTTGACGAAATTACGTATCGACGAATATAAATACTCCTGACAAAATATAGTGTAGAAAGGAAAAATTATATCTTAAGAGTTAAAACCACAGGCAAATGATAAATCATTGAAAACTGAGTACGCACTCAAAGTGGCATATAATGTACTTCTAATTACTAAGTGATATGTTTTCACAACAAGCTAGGTGGTATACATGTCTCGAATTGTTTGTTTACCAATAATTGTTAAACAAACAATGAAAACAAACGCATACGGCCTATTCCTGAATGTTAAGTTGGCATTTGAACAGACGAATTTATATTTTAGGGACCCTTGGATGACAAATTTACGAACTGACGAAATGGTCTTTTTGAACGAATTGACGAAAATTGGTACTGACGGAAATAAAGCAATTTACAGTACTCTACTTCCGCTTGTTTTGACAACAGATAAAATATGATTGCTGATTGCTACACACCAACAGTCGCATCTAAACGTTACAATTACAAACGATTCCTGCAGTGATTCTAATCGGTAAATTCTAGATAAAAGTAACCCTCTGATGGATTTTATCCATTCGGAAAGTTTGCCCAACGTCTTGCATAACCCTGGTTTGGTTCCAATTTTGAATTTTGGTTCCATGTAAATGGAGTTACTTTCTCTGTATTTAGGACCCTTTTTGAACAATTCTCTCAAATTGTCGTTCTTGACTATACTGAGGTCATCAGTAATAACGTGTCCACAAGGAGAGTAGTTGAAATCCGACGAAGAACATTCGCAAGGAAGTGGATGTAGTGAGGAATTACTTTTATCCAGAATTTACCGATTAAAATCAACTGTAAACACCAGATTCGAATCTATCTTTAATGACCCTTATATTATCACAGAGCTTGGCTACCTCCAAAAACATTACGTCATGACACCAGCAGACAAAACCTCAAGTAATTACACATTTACTTGCAAAAATACTATTTCGACACCTGGAAATCCCACTTACATCCAAATAAATCTGCCTCTGAAATAATAGATAACTACAAATCAGCTCTCGCTATCTTTGGATTCGACACAAATAAGTTAGACAAAACCTACTTTGTACACTGACACAGATATTATTCATATGTTAAACTTCCTGATCGACAAATTTTTGTGGTGTTTTGAAGAAAGCTTCCAGAAACTAGTCGAAATTCTAACGGGGATCAATTGCGTTCCACTCCTTGCCGAAATTGTTCTTACTTATACGAAGCTGAATTCATTCAAACTTTGGTCTCTGAAGGGAAAAGATACTTAGCCTCTGACTTCAACTTCACTTACAGATACATAGACGATGTGTTGTCCATCAATACACTGTAATCCAAAATTCGCGGATTACCTCAGCAGTATATATATCCTTCGGAGCTTGAAGTCAAAGAAACTACAAAGACAAATAATTCAGCATCCTATTTGGACATAATGTTGTCCTACGACACTGATGGTCACATAAACACCTCACTCTATGACAAACGTGGAAGCATTACAAACTTTGCTTTTCTGAGTAGCAACATCCCTTCATCGCCAGTTGATACGCTATGCCAGAGCAAGCACCAATTTTTCGGATTTTGATCTGTGAGCTAGGCGTCTTTCAGATAAGCTTCTCAGTCAGGGAAATGTTCGTGACCGACTAACATCGTCACTGAGGAAGTTCTACGGTCGATATGGAAAACTGGTCATACATGTACACTATAATGTCCCACTCTCCATAATGGTGGATGTTATTCTGTCAAAGACCATTTGAAGCATCCAACCAATGATTATACTCTATACCATCCGAAATGGTAGTAAGCGAATATGACAATTCTACCGAATTGAAGCGGTTGGTGTTGCATGCAAGCAGGAGATATTGACTCTTCCTGGGCACCTGGTCTCACTCCCATATCGGGAGTTCGCTGCTTTTCATGTGGTGGAGGTTTTTGTTTGTTTGCTTTGGTTCCTGTTTCATCCTGATTTTGTATGCCTTTGACATAATCGATACATGATTTTCTTAATTATCGATTTTGTGCTGTATATAGGGATACGGTCATTATCCGTATTTGTAATTGTTTAGTTTTGCTTTATGAGAGTGAGATATAGTCAGTGGTCCAGTAAAGAAGTTGCAGATTCTTGCCGGTGATATCCTGAATATTGGTTTTAGATTTATCAAACGTAATGGACTGCGGCAAACTCAACCAACAAACCAAATAGCCAAGTTCCATTGGCCGATTCTGTGGCTAGTTCAAAATGAAAACTGGACAAAGTGAAAACTTAGCTAGGACTACCCACACGAACAAGAAGTAAGAAACATTGAAAATACTTCAACAGCCCAGATTTAAATTCAGAAAGAAGTGATAAAGTGAATCTCAAATGGAGATGAGATAAGATGCCCGGGGAGAATTAACATATTCTGTTTGCTTGTTTACCAGAAATACAGTCATCTTGACTGTGTAGAAGAAGTCAAACACAATGATTTTGTCAAATTTAGTGCTTTTGACGATATTGTATTGACTATTAAGTAAAATCTAAAATGTAGCCTACCTTGTTACCGATCCATCTGCAAAAAATAAAGGAAGTGTAATTTACGAAATTATGAGATTTTATTTAAGAAAAATAAAAACCAACTATCTAGCCGTGGTTTATTGTCCAGTAATTCCCCGAGCCGCATGAACTAATCAAATTGTCACCGCGCCGCGAATATTGTTCTGCATACGATTGGGTGCGTAGCTTAGCGGACTGGAAATTTGTTGGAGATTTTACACCAGGCAAATTTTAAAGTACGAGAATGGGCGGAGCTTAGCAGACTGGAAATTTGTCGGAGGTTTTACACCAGGCGAGTTCTATAGTGCATATAGGAAAAGAATCTTAAGTAATATTAGAATTGACAATTGCACATTGCGTGCTTAAAATAATTTTAAAAAGTACATATCAAAGATGAAAAAAAAAATCCATATTATCGATCGAAGGAAAGCGAAGTGTTTCTCAATGTTGCCAGAGAGTAGTCTTCACAAAATTTCGTTATGCATTGTAGCTTTAGACATGCGTGCAAAAAGCAATGCATCGTTATCTATGTTATTTCAAATCACAATGGTTAAAGGAAGCAAAATGAAAATAAAAAAAAAAACGTTCTCCACACTTCCATCCTACTACAACGGATATGACATTTATAAAAGAAATCATTGAGTTGCTAACGCAAGGCACGGGTCAGTTTCTGAAAAAAGAATTTTAAGAAAACACGAAGAACTAAGTCACTACATTAAAAACGTACCTAAGAAAAAAAAGCGATATTTGTTAATTTTCAGAATATTTAAACATTCATTGAAATGGAAATAAAACAATAAAATTTTACCTTGAAAAGAAAGGTCTATATTGATAGACATGAATAGTAAAGATAGGAAGATCATCTTGGTCTCGATGGAAGTACTACCTCCAAGAACATTATGTCATCACACCAGCGGAGAGAGCCTCAAATAACTACACATTTACTTGCAAAAAGTACTATTTCGACAGTCTAGTTAAAGAGTTGGGTTTAAATTCGACACCTGGAAATCCCACTTACACCTAACAAACCTTTCTGCCTCTGAAATAATAGATAACCACAAATCAGATCTTGCTTCCTTTGGCTTCGACACAAACAATTTAGACTAATATTTACCATACTTATGCTGCATACCTAAAATGCATAATAATCCGTACAAACAACGTTTCATCGCTGGTTCCTCAAAATGGTCTACCAAATCTGTATCGATCTTACTCACCACAGTTTTATCTGAAATCAAATCTGGGCTTCAGAAATATTGTTCGACAGTATACTCTAGCAGTGGTATCAACCAGATGTGGATTTTAAAGAATTCGAAGGAACTTTTAGAACATCTGAAATCAACTCATTTTAGTAGAGTCCATTCGATCAAAGCCTTTGATTTTTCGACACTTTACACTACAATTCCACATTCTAAATTGAAAGAAAGACTCGCAAAAATTATAAGTAATTCGTTTACAAGTAAGAACGGTAATCGCAAATACAAATTATTGTTGTTAACTATGACAAAACCTACTTTGTAAATGAAAAGTCCGATTCTGACAATAAGTACACTGAAACAGATATTATTCAGATGTTAAATTTTCTGATCGACAACATTTTTGTGGTGCTTGGAGGAAAGGTCTTCCAGCAAATTGTCGGAATTTCAATGGGGACCAATTGTGCCCCACTCCTTGCCGACATTTTCCTTTACTCGTACGAAGCTGAATTCATTCAATCTTTAGTCTCTGAAAAGAAAAGATACTTGGCTTCTGACTTCAACTTCACTTACAGATACATAGACGATGTATTGTCCATCAGTTACGGATTATCTGAGCAGTATCTATCCTTCGGAGCTTGAAGTCAAAGAAACTACAGAGACAAATAATTCAGCATCCTATTTGGACATAATGTTGTCCTACGACACTGATGGTCTTTTGAACACCTCACTCTATGACAAACGTGACGACTTCAATTTCAGCATTACAAACTTTCCTTTTCTGAGTAGCAACATCCCTTCTTCGCCTGCTTATGGCGTATTCATATCTCAGTTGATACGCTTTGCCAGAGCAAATGAACTAAAGAAGATCCTGACAATAATCTCAACAGCACTCACAATAGAGCACAAAATTAAACATCGACGGACCCCTAGCAAGCTAGAGATGGGACCAGGTGCCCGGGAGGAGTAAGCATCACCTGTTGGCTAGCCGCACCCGCCGTCGACGTCTATGTAGAAAGTGCTATGGCGACAATGTCAGGGAAAGACATTCAACACACTTACTGTCAAACCCCTCGCGGGGAACCTTTTTACGAGCTCAACACGGCAAAGGGCATAAGTGTGACACAAATGTGTTCTTTTCATGTGGTGGAGGTTTTTGTTTGTTTGCTTTGGTTCCTGTTTTATCCTGATTTTGTATGTCTTCGGTTTCTGATTTTCTGAATTGTCGATTTAGTGCTGTATTCAGGGATATGGTCATTATCCACATTTGTCATTAGTATAAGATACCTCTTTATTCCAAACGTCAACCTTTATATAGAACTATTCTTATCAACTTCACCTCTTTTAACCTATATAAACATTAAACATTGCTCTTTCTTTAATTCTTCCTGAATAGATGTACATCGTGTGTACGATTGGACGGAACATTGAAGGAAAATCAACCTCGCTTTATGGTAAATAGACAAAAGAAAAAAAAATGATGCGTTAAAAATAGAAAACACTATCTGTAATACTATTGAACTCTTATATAGAAAATGTTTTTAGTAATGATTAAATCATTGTATCAATATCAAAGCGAACATAATTCATATATATATATATATAGACACATCATCTGATACTTCTTTCCAAAGTTGCACACCGTGACGACGGGTCTCCATGAGGGCTTTCTTTAAATCTCGTCAGAGAAAGAATGGAACCTGCTTTTTTGTCATGTCTGAAAGTTTTGTAGACTCCTCGGGTGATTGATCTTGAGCTCACTTCAGCCAGCAGAGTACTGAGTCTTATACGGATGCTATAGAAATTTTTATATCCATTTACATAGAATCTGTGTGACAAGAGGCCGCTGCGTTTAACTTTCGTGTTTGTGATGTCGCCTTACAGTGAGAAGTTTTATATTCATACAACGACGTCCATAGATACCTCTGTGTATCTGGATAAGTTGGATGGCTGTCCGCACGTAATCCGGATAACCACTCCATTTGCTTATACATGTAGCAGATGGCCATCCAAAGTCGACGCCTGGTGCATATTGGTCTCCTCCCTTTTATGTGTTGTCATTAATGTTTGATGTATCTGTACGTTTGCTGCGTTTTGCGGTCTTGTTTGTATGTGGTCATCTGACAGTGAGGAGGTTGTTCTACACCACAATTGTACGTTCTTCGAGACTTCTGGGTAATCGGAAAAGTGGGAGGGTTGTGCGCACGTAAATCAGGATAACCACACCTTCTGCTATTTCCGTGGCAGATGGCCGTCCTTAGTCGGCACCGGTTGGCCATTGGTCTCATTGGTTTATGTGTAGTCATTTGTGTTTGATGTTTCTGTGTTGTGCGTTGACGTTCCTTGTCCCTTATGTAAACGTCTTTAAATTGAAAAGCATCATTTTAGAACAGATAAATTGGCAACGTGGACCAGACATGCACGTTTCGGGTACTTAACCCCCCTCATCAGTGATCCTAAATCTAAAAAATGTAATATGCCAAAAAAGTATGACAGTTACTATGTCGAAAAAGTGTACCGAAAGACGTAGCAGGATGCTTATGCGTCTCTTTCTGTGCTTGTCTGATTTGTATTTTTGCATTGAGTGTTTTGGGGTTTTGCTGTGGATGCTGCAACCTGGTGTCGTTGGAGATCCGCTACTTTGTTTTCTATCGTTTTGTATGATCTTCAAGAGAATATTGTGGTGTATTTTTGCGATTTGTAGTTTTGCCTGATGTCGTTTATGTGTCACTTTCTTGTGGGTTTGTTTTGGCTTGGTGAGTGCAGGGTGGTCATGCTGGAGATCATTCTCTTTTCTGGAAAATTACGACAATGGCCACGGACACTCATTACTTCTATTGCAATTCTTTCTAGATACATAACGTTAAATTATAACAATAGAACATATAAATTATTCTAATTTTGAAATGTCAGTTTCTTTTTCCTCCATAGCACTTTCTATATAGATAAACATCAAAGAAATACCTAACCGTAACTTCAGAAAGTGCATGTATTCATTTTCGTGCGTGAACATCGATGGCGGATGCGGCTAGCCAAACAGGTTATGCTTACTCCTCCCGGGCACCTGGTCCCACCTCTAGCTTGCTGGGGTCCATCGATGCTCATTTTTCTGCTCTATTTGTGAGTGCTTTTGAGATTACCGTCAGGATCCTCTTAAACTCATTATCATAATGAATATATCATCTATCGTAATAATAGTATGATATCGTAGTATGCGGTAGTAGTATATCCGAAATAGGCTGTGAAAATCAAAATTATCGTAACTTGAATAGTTTAAATGAAGAAATAAGATGTACATTACAATTCAAATTATCAGGTAAATGTCATTCTTTAAAAGCTTTAAATACATGTAGAAATATTGACGTTATGACGTAAAGGCAGCTCAAGTTATAGCAATGAGCCAATCCCTTCTAAACTTAAGCTATGATGCTATTGAATTTGAAGACGTTTAACATTTGAACCACTTGGTGAGTGTCACTGCTGTGGACCAGGAGTCCCCGAGGGCACATGTAGCCAAGTTCGATCAACTTCGATTGATCGTCTGTCTCTTCAACGCATTCAAAAATTTCTGTTATCAAAAATCTTGAAATTTCTAAAACTTGGTACCTGTAGCATAACATCCCACCCATCCTGCTACGTTTTTCGGTACATTTTTAGACATAATAATTTTCACACTTCTTGGCCATATTACATTGTTTAGATTGAGGATCAATGACGAGGGTTAAGTACCCGAAACGTGCATGTCTGGTCCATGCTGTAAATTTCTCTGTACTTAAATGATGCTATTGAATTTGAAGACGATTAACATTCTAAAGAGGGTAATGAAAACTCTGATCATCGATCAAACTCTCTACCTCATCATAACTTCTTTTTGACCTAGTTCCTACGAAGTGTTAAGGAAATGGTGTCAGTATTCTGAATTTTATGAGGGTCTATGCATGAAATAGTTCATAAATCAACCAAAAATTGTTACGTCAAAGCATCGCACAAAGCACCGTACCATGACAAATATGGAAAAAAACCCATATCCAATGGTTGGATGAAATAGAGAGAGACTTAACAGCTTAATGATACATCTATGTCGGACCATTTATTTTAATTCCAATAGCGACGTGTGTTGCATGCAAGAAGGATATGCTTACTCTTCCTGGGCACCAGATCTCACTCCCATATCGGGAGTTCGCTTCTTTTCATATGGTGGGGGTTTTTGTTTGTTTGCTTTGGTTCCTGTTTTATCCTGATTTTGTATGCCTTTGGTTTATGATTTTCTGAATTATCGATTTTGTGCTGTATACAGGGATATGGTCATTATCCATATTAGTCATTGTAAAGATGATAGAAAGTGTCTAAATCGGAGATAGACAAATAATCGTTCGAGTGGCTCGAAAAATCAAATGAGAAGTGTGTAAGTGACGTGTAAGCTAAATTTGACTGAAGAGATATCGAAAGGCTTTATATTTTATATATAGTTTAGAACCATAAAATCAAAGCAACTATACCAGAGTTAAGGAAATGATGAAGGGACCAATAATGTTTATTCGTGCAATTTAAAGTCAGGATCTTCTTTAACTCATTTGTGTCACACTTATGCCCTTTGCCGAGTGGAGCTCGTAAAAAAGTTCCCCGCGAGGGGTTTGACAGTAAGTGTTTTGAATATATTTCCCTGACATTGTCGCCATAGCACTTTCTATATAGACAACGTCAGACAGTGCACGAGTTTCAAATATTGTTTTCATTTTCGAGCTTAAACATCGACGGCGGGTGCAGCTAGCCAGGGGATGCTTATTCCTCCCGGGCACCTGGTCCCACCTCTAGCTTGCTAGGGGTCCGTCGATGCTTAATTTTGTGATCTATTGTGAGTGCTATCGAGATTTTCGTCAGGATCTTCTTTAACTCAATAAAGGCGCACATTTCTTTTAAGAATCTCATCCTGCAGTCTTTTTTATCTTTGCCCCTTTACCTGTGACCTAATTTTGTTTAAATGGAGCGCTGCACGGTTGTATTTGAAAAATCTCAGTAATATTCCATATGTGTATACAAAAGAAAGGAGGGGATCTCCAACAACACTAGGCTGCAGCACCCACAGTAAAACCCCAAAACACCCAATGCAAAAAAAAAAACCCACATAACAGACACCCACACAAAGAGACGCAAAAGGGACAGGGAACACCAGCTCAAACCATAAAAACATTAAACATAAAAAACCACACACAAACCAACGAGACCAATGGGCAACCGGTGCCGACTTAGGACGGCCATCTGTCACGTAAGAAGCAGACGGTGTGGTTATCCTGGATTACGTGCGCACAACCCTGCCACTATACCGATTTCCCAGAGGTCTCGAAAGAAAGCACAATTATGGTGTTAGCACATTTTCTACAATTAGGAAATAAGATTTGTTCCTATGTAGAAATGATATTAGAACGCACAGTAAAATCTAAATTGAAAACCAATTTAAGGTTTTATTTCATGATGAAAGTTAGGAAAATTCCTAAACGTTGTTGTAACAATTTTTGTGAAACTGGGCACTGACTGACTTTGCCTTTATGTACACGGTGAAATGACATAGTTTTCTAATAATTAATGAGTTATGTACAGCATGATGACGAAAAATGGTATAACAAAAATACTAAGTAATATATATACATGTATATCATTGTATTGAATCCCTGTTACTTTTCGTTCCTTATCCACATTTTTCCTTAATTTTTTTTATTTTCACGAGGTCAATCTTTTTATGACAAAAAATGAAACATGAGAAAATATTTCAAATATTTTGAAACATATAGATGCGTATTAAACCCCATTCAAAAAAGGTCATAATTTGGTGTAAGTTGTGTTAAATTTTACCGTTTATCTGCTCTTAAATCGCGACGTTCATCTACAAAACAAGATTTAGATACATTCAGAAAAAAAGCTGATATATGATATGCATGACACGTTACTTTATTCTGTCTAATTATTTTTGTAAGTTATACAGCACAGATTCAATTGACTCATATGATCTCTGTTCAAAACTGATATAACACTTTAAGTGATCACGTAAGCATGCGTAAAATAGGAGGTGAACGACAAATTGGGATTTTCTAATTGTCTCAAATGTAAATTTGCAATACGACTGTGGGCATTAACTATAATCACAAGGGGACATCGTAATTATCCAACCCTACAGGAAATTTGGAACCGCTTACTCTCTCTAAAGTAAATACAAAAAATTAAATTGTGAAAATAAAACCATAGGACGCTATTGAAATGAATTTTGATGGCTTTTTGGCTGGAAGAATCACTGATGAGAATTTAATATTCGAAATACGTGTCTGGTGCATAATAAATTGGTTTGAAATTTTCTTCAAGAAGGTAAAGAGTTGGAACCCTTCTGTGTTATCAGTATAAACACTCATTTCCTGTTGCTGTGTGGAGCAGTTGACATGGGATGTTTTGAAGTGTATTAATTTACGGTCCGAGATGTCCGTAATTCATCCTTTCATCGCCTGCGTTCATATCTCAATTAATACGCAATGACAGAGCAAGTACCAAATAAAGGGTTTTTTTCTGAGAGCTAGGTAACTTTCTTTGTTTACTTTGGTTCCTGTTTTATCCTGATTTTGTATGCCTTCAGTTTATGGGTTTCTAGATGATCAATTTTGTGATGTGTATTGGAATATGGTCATTATTCATATGTGTCAATAATGATAATGTAAACGTTTTGTCAAAGATTAGGTGAATACAAAAATGTTGATACATGTACACTGCAAAGATCCAAGGATTAAAGACAATCAATACATATTGATTCGTATCACTTGCTAGGGGTCCGTCAATGTTTAATTTTGCGCTCTATTGTGAGTGCTGTTGAGATTATCGTCAGGATCTTCTTTAACTCATTTGTGTCACACTTATGCCCTTTGCCGTGTGGAGCTCATAATAAAGTTCCCCGCGAGGGGTTTGACAGTAAGTGTTTTGAATATACTTCCCTGACATTGTCGCCATAGCACTCTCTATATAGACATAACGTCAGACAGTGCATGAAGTTTTTATATTTTCATTTCCATACTATTTAAGCATCGACGGCGGGTGCGGCTAGCCAACAGGGGATACTTAATCCTCCCGAGCACCTGGTCCCACCTCTAGCTTGCTAGGGGTCCGTCAATGTTTAATTTTGCGCTCTATTGTGAGTGCTGTTGAGATTATCGTCAGGATCTTCTTTAACTCATTAATATGGGGTATTTTAACATTTGAGACTTTATGTGACGTTATAACAGGGATGATCGTCCTATAGTAAACATGCGCCAATTCCGCTTTCTGAAACAACGCTGTAGTATGAGTTCTTTCGATGCATTGTAGAATCGAAGTACAGGCACTACGAATAGTGTGTTCTTTACTTCTTATTACCCGGTGAAAGGTTGTGTCTTTCTGTAGATGTGCTCAGTGGCGCAGCAATCTCGGAGAGTTTGGGTGTAAACTTTTGAACGAAGTTTGTCATTCCTAAAAGTCCTTGAATTGCACCTTTATCGGTAGGTGTCGGCATCTCCTGTATTGTCTAGACCTTTGATGGATCAATACATGCCGGGTTCCCCAGGTTCTTGGACTCCTGAACTACGAATGCTACTCCTTAGAACGGCCATCTTCCACGTCAGTACATGTAGTACTGTAGATGGTGTGGTTATCCGGATTACGTGCGCACATCCCTCCAACTTTTCTGATTAATATTATTAAGTATCTAATTGACCATGAATTTATATCAGATTTGTTCTGCAAGCATAAAGAAAAATAACGAAGAATCTGAATCTGATATAGCGAAATACGTTCGAAAGAAAAAGTAGAGGTAACAAATGGACGAGGACAGTTTACATTTCAACATCAAAAATACAAAATTTCTACATGTTTTATTGCGTCAATCAACTCGTCTTCGTTGGGAGCTCATTTAACGGCTTGTTGAATAGGCGCCTGTGTCATGCTGTCCGTTTGTATGGTCATCTGACAGAGAGGAGGTTATTTTACACCACAATTGTGCCTTCTTCGAGGCCTCTGGCTAATGGGAAAAGTTGGAGGGTTGTGCGCATGTTATCCGGATAACCACAACATCTACTACATGTACTGACGTGGAAGATGACCGTTCTAAGTCGGCACCGATTGCCCATTGGTCTCGTTGGTTTATGCGTAGTCATTTGTGTTCGATGTTTCTATGTGATTTGTCGATCCTAGAACAATTTATGTCTCTTTCTGCGCGTGTCTACATTGTGTGATTGCAGTGGGTATTTTGGCGTTTTACTGTTTGTGCTGCAACAGGGTATTGTTGGAGATCCCCTACTTTCTTTTATATCTACACTTATTTCGTGTTGCAGTGTGGTGTTGGTAATAGAATTCCATGCGACCCGATGTTTGAAGTGTTTTATTTCCATTTCGTTCTCTAACTTTACTGTATTGTAGTGTCTTCTACGCAGGATGTTAATTTACATTTCTTCGATCATTTCATTATGGCATTTTATGGTCGCCTCGTATCAAATCTCTTTTGAGATTACCCTCTACATGTATCAATACAGTCATTTTCCCATCATCGAAAGTAATCAACATTTTCCCTACCCAGAGTACTTCTATCACCTCACTTAATTACAAACTGCATACCCCCTTGGTTTAAACGATCAGATTTATGGACAAGGAAACATTTCTTTCTGTCTTTTCTATTGACCCTAACGCTAACCAAAAATTTAGGTCACACTTGAAAAGACGAAACAAAAAACTAAGAAACAGAGCTAGAATACATCGTGCCCTCAGAGATCTACTAAATTATTGCACACAACAGCGTCAGGCACGAACTCATCAGTTCCATCAATTGAAATCTATCTTGGATGAATCAGAGGTTGCATTCCTAAGAAATACTGATTGATTCAGTCTTAATATCATTGTCACAATCGCACAGAATAAACTTTATCCTGTTATCAAAAACATCTCCCCTAAAAGAGAATTCATCAAAATTCAATTTATTAACAAATGTTTCGATCTTCTAAACATCTCCTATATTTTTCGGGATCATCGCATACAAAGTACTATTCCTCAATATTTTAAAAGTTTTGAACCTCCTCTTATGTGTTACAAGTATATAAACCCTATTCGAAATTTCATATTTAACTTCAATAAAGTAACAACAGATACTTAAATACTTGAATCAGGTCCTGCTTCTTGAGAATGTGCAACGTCTCAATATCTATATAAATCAGCTGGTCATATTGTTACAAGTGACTTTTCAATCATCCAGTACAGGCAGCTTCGTAGTCTTTTAAAAAAGGACCTAAGTATAGAATCCCTTTCAAGATAGATTTTACTAATTGTCGCGAGGAACTAACGGAAGCATTAGATAACTATATAAAAAGATGTTGTCAGTCGGAGGGAGTCAGTTGGCATTTTCTGAATCACTGGAAGAGCCTAATTTTGGATATTACTGATTTAACTGGAAGCCTAGGATTAGACCTTAGGGTAAACTTACTCTTAATGTGAACCCTTTCGTCCAGGCTTAGGGGTAGGGTAAGCTCCCCCCAAGCTAGAACCCGAGCCTTAAAGCTCATGGTGGACTGTACCCTTAGGCTTACAACTTAGGGTTAGCTAACGCTAAGATGGAAACCTAGGGTTGGGGTTTAGGGTAATGAATTTTTACTTGAAATGTACCCAGAACAATTTCACGCTTGTAATACAGTAAGGTGTTCAAATGGCCAATTTCGTCGAATGATAGGGGTATATCCAAGTACGAAGCGGATCTGTCGCTCTCAGTTGCTTCCTTGATCTCTAGTTCATGCGGATAGATTTCATGTAGATTATTCTTAGATATTGATGGATAAAACTTCATCTATGTATCTGAAGGTAAAATTAAACTGAGATGAAAATTGGTTATGAAGTGAGCTTCGTATGAATATGTAGATCAGTCCGCAAGCAGTGGAGTGCAATTGGTCCCAATGGGGATGCCAAGTATTTGCTGGAATACGGTTTCTCCAAACACCAAAGAAATTCAAGCATCCGGATGATATCGTCTTCGGTATATACTTTTTGATTGAATCAGACGTTGTGTGACGGAATTTATTGATGTTGTTTTCCTACTGTCCGCATGGCTCACTTCGGAAACTGGATTAACGCGATTTTGATCATTTTTTATGCCAAAATTTAAATAAAATAGATATCATTGAATAGATCTTCTCGCTTAGTCGTAAATTCTGGCATATGGTATGTGGCTGAGGGTTTATGCATTCATATTTTACAGACAAAATACTTTTAGATAGGGCATTTTCAATGTTAAAATTCATCGTGACATCGCCGACTTTAACAAAGAGCCTATGGACAACGTCATGGCAAAAATTAGCACGGGAAATGGCCCTCTAAAAATTTGAATTGTCTATAAAGTCTGATTGTGTGCACTGACTATCATATAACTTATACCGCAAATTACGACTAAGCGAGATCTATTGGATGGTATTAATTTTATTTATCTTTTTGCATGATAAAGTAGTTCAAATTGCGTTTATCCAGTTTCCGAACTGAGCCGCGCGGACAGTAGGCTCTCGTCTAATGCAGACAGAATTGTGTTTTTGATTAATTTATTATTTGATATACACATCTTTATGCACATATATCACTATAATTTAATAAAAGATCTTTGTAATTGTTTATACATGATTTGTTTATACATATAATGTTTTCTTGCTTGAAGTACATGTATGCCTAAAACGAAAACAAAAGAAAGTAACATTGGAATATATACGTTATCTTGTAAAAAAAATGCATTTTAAATTTTAAGCTTCAGTCTGAACAGAATAAAAGAGACTGACGCACAATTACAATTTTAGCTAATATTGCTCACAAACAGGTGAACAGAGTTCTCTCTTAGCTCTGGGATGTTCCGCGGACCCTGCAATCTTCTCAGTGATTGCTCTATTTGACCTCTTTCTTCGTATAAAACTTTCGAAGAATGGATGTTCCATATGTACAGCATTTTCGGATCTTCTTAATCGAGCCATTTGATCTTTCCTTGTGATCCTAGTGTCTTTAGGAATTTCAACCTAAAAAAACCGATTGAAACATAATGTATAATTTAGCTTGCTCTTTGCAAACAGACAATTCGACTTCATAGTAAAAAGAATCAAACTTTATTTAGTTTTTGACGTTTAACATACAAGTTACACAACTTATATATTAATGCCTCATGTTGGCTCAGATGTTACCGTGAGGGGATCCAATGAGCAAGAGGAAACCAGAGTACCCGGAGAAAAAACCCTGCCGAGGCCTGGGCGGGGGACCGCTTACTCTACCACATAAGCCTCTTCGTCGAATCTGGGATTCGAACCGGGGACCTTAGAGGTGAGAAGGGAGCGCGCTACCACTGCGCTAATCCGGCCACTTTATAGTTAGTAGGTATACGTCTCCACAGGCATCCTATATTACGCCCATCTGAATCTATTTTCGTTCATTGTGAGCGCAGTATTGGACGTTCGGACATATAACTTACATTATTAGTTACGTGAGTTTGATAGTTATCCTCCTATATGAATTTCAATTGGAAAATTTGACGACAAAGTAGACAAAACGTCAATTTTCCGATTTCTGAAGTGGCATCATTCAAGAACAGATGGTAAAATATATATTAAATGTGGCACTCCTTGTCTGATATCTAAATATACATGTATTACTAAGTAGGTTTTTGGTCAATATTGTGAAGGCATTTTATGATCAAACATATTGTACTACAGAGTGCCTTTCACGTATCAGCTGACGAGTGAAACATCTCGGTAGGCGAGGATGGTGCATATGTATTGCTGTCTAGTAATGAGAGGTATACGCGGTGTTGAAGTTAAAATCGTCACTTTTGTCATTAAAGGGGGCAACCATCGAATAATGACAAGATGCTAAATAATTTAAGCATATGGAAGCAGTGATATGGTATGAAATTATGACGTGGTTATTTTCGCTGGGTGAAAATTTCTCGATTTTAACATCAAGACATTACGCGCGGGGGAAATATTTGCGATAAAAATGTCTTTCCCATTGTAATAATGCACAGGGGATATTTTCGCATAGGGGAAAATTTTGCGAATTTCCATGGCTCGCGAAAAACGCGAAAATAACCCACACGCTGAAATTTTCACGTTTACAGTACTCGCAAAAGGCAAAAGGTCGGCGAGGAATTCATAAACGCAACTTCCTTCAAAAGGTTATGTTTCATATTGAAAATAGAATAACTCACAGAAAGAAATTATTCGTACAAATGACATAGAGAATATTTGAGGCGTATAGTAATTATATAAATATATTGATTATTCATTACCTACCTCACCTCTTCTTAAAAATTTAGCTGAAAAAAAAATCAGATGAATCAAAAATAACAAAGTGCCCCATTTTTTCTACACGTCAGCTAGCTTTAATATTTCGCCGGTCCCAAACGTTATATCTATTTTGTTATTTTTGCGCGTGAAAGTGCTTTAATTCCTTCCTATATACTATTGTGACGAAAGCTGATTGCGTTTCACAATCGCGAGTTACCGCATGGTGATAAGATGATTGACACGTGCATATTTAATTGAAACTTATATTAAAACTAAATAATTTCTGTCTTCAAAACGGTAAATTTTCACGTGTAGATTCCGAGTAACGATGTATATCTGGATCGAGTGTAAAACCGTAACGGACTCATATTCCGTACAGATTTTCAAAATAACCGTTGTCGTAGAACATGGATATGCCAAGAAATTTTACAGTTAGGATAGCTGAAATATTTGTTATTAAGGTTGTTTGTTTTACACACGCATTCATTACCATTTCTGATTAACATTATAATTAGCACTACTTATCTTGTCATTGCTTTATGATATGCGAATATAATGCAAAATCGACTTGCGCTGTATATGGGAAGGAATTGAAACCCTATCACACAAATATTAACGTGAGAGACGGTCGACATATTGAAGTTATAAGTCAGCAAACTTTAACATGAGAAAATTATCTGATATAGTTCACAGGGCATTTATTCTCCTTATTGGTGATTAAAAGTCAAACACAAAACTAATTTTTTCCCAAAACTCAGTTTCATGTTTATGTGTCGTGTGTCTCTTTTCGTCTCTTGGTATGCTCGTCTTTAGTGTTTTCGCATCGGGTGTTTTCGTATGTTGCTGTTGGTGCTGCAACAGGGTCTTGTTGAAGATCCCCTCCCTTCTTTCAAAATCAACAATTTAATGCAACGTCGCTATAACGTCGATTTTCATTGGTTGTTGCTCCTTAGTTACGGATGTAAAACGAGAACATACTAGACTTTGACGTTGCTAACGTCACATTTCGCCTTGTATACACGAAAATGTAGATTGTATTAGAATGGGAATAATTAGATACTGACGTTATGCTTGCGTACGGTACAAAAACGTCGCCAGAAAAAAACTAAGAACATGACGTCAGAAACTAATTATTCCGCATATGAAATCATGAGAAATATAATTCCAAGCAATTTAGCATTCTGTAAACGATAAGAGGCTAAACAAATTCTCGTTGAAGATGATATCAGCTTCCCATGCAGAAATTTGAACAGTTCATGCCTGCCAGCAACGCCAAAGTATTTATTGTCTAAAATTCTTATCTAAAATTACATCGTGAATGAGGAGACGTTGATGGTGCTACATATACATATTTTAAAGGAAAGCCATTGTATTATAGGAATCCAAAAAATCTTAAACTCTTCTATGATTCTATGCATCACTGATAGGAATTTAATTTTCGAAACATGTGTCTGGTGCATGGAAATTGGATTGGATTGGAATTTTCTTCAAGAAGGTATAGAGTTGGAACCCTTCGACACTATATGACTTCAAATGAATTATTCTATTAGTAATGAGTTTCTCCCTCCCCAATGCATAGCACTAACCTTAGCTATCTTCTTGCCATGTTTTTTATATCATGTTTATAATTAGAATTTCGCTCTCCGTATATTTTACTTATTGGTTGTCTTCTATTGCGACAACGAACATTACTCATGGTACATTACTCGAAAAAAAGCGGGAATAGTTCATTGCATTTATTTTATTATTAGTTACATAAGTGCCGTTCTGGAATTCGACTGAGTGGCGGCCAATATTACAAAACAAGAATATATACCTGATATTTACATTGATATACACATCCAAAAAATTCGCCGAATTTTCAAGTTTCCATGAGACTGTTACAACGAGTCATGCATGCAAACAGGAAACGCTAACTACCCGGGACACCCGGTCTCACTTTTAAATGTTTTTTATTCCCGAGTTCGTCACTGCTCCAATGGAAGTTCTAATGATTTTGCCTTATCTTCTCACCTTTGACACTTAATACGGGATGGGCGCACCTTCAATGATGTTTTATTAGATTGTGCGCAGTTTACCTGATATAGGATATTATTGGGTAAGTATCATTCATATTGAACGATATTGATCGATCGATATGAAATTTAGTAACCTCATATGCTCTTTATGAGGTAAACTATACATTATGTAACTATAGTGATTATTTTGTAATATACATGTATAAGAAACTATTTTCTGAATGGAGTCATAAGTCATTTCAAATATATTTTATTCTTTGCTGCATTTTAAAATGGTTTAGTGTGCTTAAAAATGATTTATTCAAAATGAATAAACTGAAAAATGAATTCAGTCAGGCTGAAATTCAAATAAATGGATATTTAGCGAAGAAATAAACATTCTCGACACTTCCATTTTCACGTGAAGAAATCGCTTTGACGTCAAAGAGCAATGGTCTTTCATGACGTCATATTAGCGTCTACCGATGCAAATTTGAGAAACAGAATATAAGGTATTCGCAATGTTCGAAAAAAAGAGTTACTTCCCATTGGAGACGGTATCTGACGTAGACTGATTATGATGTCATCAAATTTTATGGAAACAGTCATAAAAGTCTAGGAAATGACGGTAAAAGATCGACGTAAACATACCATTTTCATGACGTCACATTGGTTTACTTCAGATACCGTCTGTAAGGGGAAATAACTCTGTATTCCGCAAAGACTCAATACATGTGGTGTGGATTATTGTATGGTATTTCATGATTTTACGCGTTGATAAGATATATTTCAATGTTAATAAGTCCATGATAGTAAATGAATGACGTACATGTCCACAGAATGAATTGTAGAAGGCGTATAAAGAATAAATAAATATAAAAATGACATTTCAAATTCTTTAGTACGATGACACAAGGGGTAATTTTGAGAGAGTTTTCCGAAAGAAGAAGCGTGTATTTGATGTTTTGAATGCTGAAAAGTTTAAACTTCCTGCTTAAAATAGCTCATGGTGTGTTTACATAGTGTCATAGCAACGAAGCCGATTCGTATGTATGAAACACGTTCGAAAACAGTTTCGGTTTTTCTAAATGTTCGTGTAATACAAATTATTTATCACAAAGAAGAGAATTTGTTGTTTACAAGAAAAATGATATCTTTATATAAAGCTGAAAAACGATCGGCGTAATTCATCTAGATGAACGTAGAGTACAGTAGAGAACGCAGATCATGTTTGAGCGTTATGAAAATTCCATATCAACCTTACTTTGAATGAAACTCATGATTAAGGAATTCTTACACTGTATCACATTCTCCTTTTTGTTATTAGTTATCTACTTTGCACAAAAGTATAGCTATACTAATTGTTCTGCGTTGCGAGATAACTCACCTCGGATACTGAAATTGAACATTCAGCTAAAATACATTTTAATGCCTTAGTGCCATATTTATTTCTGAACTTGCAACATTAACTATCAAACTCCTACATTCTTAAGACATTACTTTTTATGAAGGAGAAGTTTTGAGGATAATATTTGACAGAAATCATTCATTTGTGACAAAAGGGTACAAATGTAAAGTAGAATGGGGACACAGCGTATCCCTGGAAATCAAACAATCGAATAGCTGAAGGAGTTGCCGAAAAATAAACCGAAACATTTATTTTTCATCAATGGATGTTACATCAGAATTATTCAGATCTCATACAATTTTTTTTACAAATTTCATGATAATTTCAGTTCTAAAGCTAAAAAATAAATAAATAGACGAATAGGATTTTTTCTACTTTTTACTAATTTGTTATAATTTGTTTAGAAAGAGGAAATTGTTCCCTTTCGTTTTTATTAGAACTAATGATTACCACCTTGTTTATAGTATCAAAACTTACGTGAACCAAAGCCATCTATCCCAAAGCTTTGGATGACCAAAATGCAAGCAAGAGAACAAAGTAGATCTTCATATTGCTATTGAAGTCCCTCTCAACTGTCTAACTAGTAAAAGAGAAAGAATTGATATTAATATAAATCGTCACAAGAATATGACATAAGTTTTTTTTAAAGTCAAAATCAGGTACCTTATTTTCTACTAAGCTCAAATTATGTGTTGAACTTTTTTCCCAAATCGCCGTACGGGGGTGTATTTCAGAATTTTTTTCAAAGGGTTTATCGGGACCTTTCTTCCAGCCTCGATGTACATTCAATACATATAAATCTAAATTCCTACCTCTATACTATATCCCTGATTGACTGCAATAATGTGATGCCCCGCTGCAGTTAATACCGCAGTGATCTCTGCGCTATGAATGAATAGTTTTACGACTTTTCTTCTTTCTAGTTACCAGGAAACTTGACTTTTTCATAATATATCACATGACACATGACACAGTCCAATCAAATTAAAGAAAATGATAGAGGTGTGTTTATGATAAAGATTTAACGTAAAACTTTAACAGGAGTCCCCGAGGGCACATGAAGCCAAGTTCGATCAATTTTGGTTGATCGTTTCTTCAACGCATTCTAAAATTTCTGTTATCAAAATTTCTTGAAATTTCTAAAACGTGGGTCCTGTAGCATCATATCCCATCCATTCTGCTACGTCTTTCGGTACGCTTTTTCGACATAGTAACTTTCATACTTTTTTGGCATATTAAATTGTTTAGATTTGAGGATCACTGACGAGGGTTAAGTACCCGAAACGTGCATGTCTGGTCCATGTTGCTAATTTATCTGTTCTTAAATGATGCCATTCAATTTGAAGACGTTTACATTAAGAAATTGAATGCGCGTTACCTTCTCAAACTACATTTAAAACAAATTTTGATACTAGTAAACAAACAACTGTTTCGGTTAGTGAATCCTCATCAGTGATACTTCAAGCCGAAGTGATTTCCAGACATAGGCAATCTATTTTAAGGTGGTAGCATGTATCGTGTAACGTCATCACCTATGTCCAAAATTAAAGATCATTATGAAGTATTGCCTTTATGTTTGCAAATGTTGAAAATAGTGTGTTTAACAAATGACTGTTTTAATCTGGGAAAAAAATATAGTTGGGTTTCTGTTTCTTAGTTTTGATCAGATTTATGGACAAGGAAACACTTCTTCGACCTCTTCAAATATTTTTTTTCAATTCGCCCTAACACTAAAAGGAAGCATAGGTCTCACGGTGAAAGGAGAAACAAAAAACTCAGAAAAAGTGCTAGAGTACATCGTACCTTCAAAGATCTACTGATCATTTCACGCAACGGCGGCAGATATGAACTGCTACATGCTCTCTCTTCAGTTCCAGCAGTTCAATTAAAATCTATCTTGGATGAAGCACTGGTTGCATTCTTAAGAAACACTGATTGATTCAGGCTAAATATCATTGTTGCATTCGCACAAAATAAACTATATCCTTTGGTTAAAAACACCTCCCCTAAAAGACGATTCATAAAAATTCCATTTATTAACAAAGGATTTGATCTTCTGAACATCTCTAATATTTTTCGGGATCATCGCGTACAAAGTGCCATTCCTCAATATTTTGAAAATTTAGAACCTCCTCTTATTTATTACAAATATAAGAGACCTATTCGAAATTTCGTTTTTAACTACAACAAAGTTACACAAGATCCTTAAATACTTGAATCATGTCCTGCTTCTTGAGAATGTGCAACATCTGCATATCTCTATAAACCAGCTGGTCAAATTATTACAGGTGACTTTTCAATTATCAAAGACAGGCAGCTCCGTGGTCTTCTTAAGAAAGGACCTAAGTATAGAATCCCATCCAAGATAGATTTTATTAAATGTCGCGAAGTGCTAAAGGAAGCTTTAGATACCTATACCAAACGATGGTGTAAATCGGAAGGAGTCGAATCGCATGCTCTGAATGACTGGAAAAACCTCATTTTGGATATTACCGATATTCGAATAGATAACTACCACAAAAATCCTCATCTTTTTGAAAATCCAATTTCTAAATCTGAAAGATATTTTTAATCCAAGTTACGTAATTTACATGAAAAATATGTCTTCGCACCTGCAGACAAAGCAGCCAAGAACACCATAATTATTTGAAAACGCTACTACATATCAACATTAGTTTCGGAACTTTCCTCTACTAAAACTTATATCGAAAGCAACAAGTGTTCCCAATATTTTGAACAAACATAACAGTGAAATTTCTTCTTTTAACATCCCTATTTCTAAATTGGATCTCCCTACAATGTACTGTATACCAAAACTTCACAAGTCTCCTTACAAGTTTCGATACATTGCTAATTCTAGCAACTGCTCAACAACAATTTTGTCTAGAAATCTGACGTCAGCACTCACGGCTATAAAGGAACACGTGGCAAAATACTGTGAAACTGTCATGAACAGGAATGGCGTATACTTCTTTTGGTCTATTAAAAATTCAGGGGATGTGATTGACAAAATGAAATCAAGAAATTTTGAAGCAAATACTATATCTTCATACGACTTTTCTAATATGTGCACCACGCTTCCTCACGACAAAATAAATGATCGACTGTCCAAACTCATTAAATGGTGTTTTGATCGAGAGGGGAAAACTTATGTTTGTACTTCTGAATCGAAGGGTTTCTTTTCCGCCACAGATTACAAATCATACAAATCATGGACATGTGGTGACCTGTGTATTGCCTTGTCCTTCCTTTTGGACAATATTTATGTAAGATTTGGTGAGAAACTCTACAAGCAGGTTGTAGGGATTCCAATGGGTACTAATTGTGCGCCTCTTGTTGCAGATTTATTTTTATACACGTATGAAAAGGAATTTATCCAAAATCTTCAAAAACAAAGAAAAAATGATGATGTGAAATGTTTCCTTGGTACTTCTAGGTACCTGGATGATATTCTTGCTATCGACAATCCTGTTTTTGAGAAATATAAAAATGTTATTTATCCACAAGAATTGATTTTTAACAAGACAAACGTACCAAACACAGAAACACCATTTTTGGACCTTAATATCAAAATTGTTAATGGAGAGATCCATACAAGTGTGTATGACAAAAGAGATGATTTTGGATTTAACATAGTAAATTTCCCCTGGCTTGACGGTGATGTTCCTAGATTACCGTCCTATGGTATCTATATTTCACAGCTCATCCGGTATGCTAGAGCATGTACTGATGTTTTGGATTTTCATAGTAGAAATTTACAAATTACCCAGAAACTTTTAGGACAAGGTTCTCGCTTTCACAAACTAGTAAAGACTTTCTGGAAATTTTACAAAAAATATTGTCAACTTCTTCTGAAATTCGGACCAATACAGGCAACAGAGTATATTACTTTGGGTATTTTACAACCTGCATTTTATGGTGACATTATTAACAAGATAAGAAGGATCAAAGATAGACAACATCATTATCGAAAATGCGTCAGATTCATCAAACGCCTTTTATACCTTGGGTATGATCCTAATAGACATTTAAAGATTTTCCCTATGCAGAGCGCTGACTGTCTACACTGTACAGATTGAGGGGTCGTATCAAATCATACACGTATATAAATTTTCAAAAGGTGCAGAATACCATGGTTTTACCGCAGTGTCGTACATCGTACATTTTCGGACCTTTTCGTCGCATGCTCGAGAAAACTGAAATTTTACCCCACTCCGCCAAAAGGAGCGCTATCAAAATATCTCTCCGATCTTCGTTTAATAAAAAAATAACAAAACAAAACAAAAGTAACCATCATCATAGGTCTTGAAATTATGCTTAACGGTTAATGTTTTTCTTTTTTCTTTTTTTTTTTCATTTTTTTTCTTTTTTTTTTGTTGCAAGACATTTCTATCGGTGCCAACATTTTTTGTGACCCTGATTTTGAGGTCTGAGTTACTTTAGAAATAATTTTATTGGCATAGAGATGTGACTTTCAATTTTTTACGTTTTTGGTTAACACTACAGGTATGTAGACATGGTACAGACAATAGTACTGTATATTAGGGGTATCTGCGGAACCGCGATTTATTTTAACTATTTCTTCTACTTCAAAGCAGCAAGCTCTGCCAAGCTTCAGTGGAATACGTAAATAATAATAAACTTTCCTTTTTTTGATAGAATAGTAATATAGATCAAATTTCAAGGAAAAATCCAAAACCCCCACTGTATAAGAACTCAAAATTTTTAAAACGAATCTTATTGTAGATGGCGCAACTGGAATTAATTGTTGCGGTGTCGTACAAATTCAAATTTTTATATTTCAACGGCGAAATATCCCTTTCAAGCGCAGATCTAGAGGTGAGATGGGGTTACCGTAGTCAGGGACAACCCGAAAATTGACAAATATGTATTGATAAATGGTCTGAAATTATGTTCAGGGTGTACCAAAGATATGCACTGTATTAAAAATATTTTACGAAAATTTTCAGTTTGGTTTTAATGTCGAAATGACTACTCCATTTACTTCAACATTTTTGAAAACTAGTCATTTTGCAAATGAAAAGCGTATTTCTTATGCAAGAAAATGCTTTGTAATATATATGATTAACCCCCCCCCTCTTCCATTTGTGTTGTCACAAATTGAGCAATGAATCAGGATTGTAGAATCTTCGTCGACGTACAAAACGATATCTGCCCCTTATTTCCAAATTGTGATAAATTCTTTCAAATGTATATATATTGGTATATGATCCGTGCCCTATATAAAACATGTTCATGTCAACTCATTTGTACTCCGGGGGTTTGGTATAATGAGAATCTTTAAGGTGAATTCTACATTGCTATGATATTTTCATACTTTGCCGGATATGACGAACGGTCAAGTAACGGATAAAAAGATATTTTCCGTTTTGTCCGGTTCTTATATGTTGTATTTTCATTTTATCCGTTGTTTCTTTGTCACACTTACGGTGAAGTCCGTTACACATTCGATCGTTATTTTCCGGTAGACTACCGGTATGTCTCCTTTCGTAGTAGTCGCGAGAGCATCTGGCAGTTGCAATGACGATTTTTAAAGCAATTGTATACAATTTCCACATTTTTCTTTCGCCGCTTTCAAACTTTTTGGCAAAAGGACGATCGAAAGTCCGAAACCTGATCTCGTGATCGGGAGGCGAAATTAATGCCCGTGCCCATGTTCTTCATACAGCTAATGATTATGACAAATTAGATATCGGATTTTTGTATTCGTATACCGCCCCATATTCTGTAGGTGTAGACTGACGAGTGTCTGCATATGAGAAAACTTTTAATCTCTAGTGTCACCAGACGGACACTAGGCTTGGTACTTGACCAATCTACAGTCTTGTACAAGCGCATTCTTAAAACTTGCACTCTGACTGACTGTGACGACGGGACTCCATGACGGGCCCTGTCCAAACCTCTTTAGAGAAGACAGGGCCCTGACCACCTGTCCTCTCTGAATGTCAGTCGGACTCCTCGGGTGATAACATACATGAGCTCGCGGCGGCAGAGCACGGATTGTATTACGTAGGCCCTCTTTTTATATCCATTTACATATTTATCTGTGTTGCTTGGGCCCCTGCGTTTTGCGGTCTTGTTTGTGTGTGGTCATCTGACAGTGAGGAGGTTGTTTTACACCACAATTGTACGTTCTTCGAGACCTCTGGGTAATCGGAAAAATGGGAGGGTTGTGCGCACGTAATCCAGGATAACCATACCTTCTGCTATTTCCGTGGCAGATGGCCGTCCTATGTCGGCACCGGTTGCCCATTGGTCTCGTTGGTTTATGTGTAGTCCTTTGTGTTTGATGTTTCTGTGCTGTGCGTTGACGTTCCTTGTCCCTTGCGCGTCTCGTTTTGTGCTTGTCTGCTTTGTGTTTTTGCATTGGGTGTTTTGGGGTTTTGCTGTGGGTGCTGCAACTTGGTGTTGTTGGAGATCCCCTCCTTTGTTTTGTCTATGACTTATGATTAACTATTAAAAAAATAAATTTTAATTGTTGTCTGTCATATGATATCATTTTTATATCAGATTTCACCAGTTAAGGATCATAATTTTAATATTAAATACTCATCTACTATTTTCATACAGAACTCTCTTGCCTGTACATAGTATGATGAAAACCGCAATGTCTTCTTTTTTGTAAGACTATTTTGGTATTCTCGAAATAGTTGTCTATCTTGAAATAAATTTCTTTCTGTACAAGAAAGATAATTTATTTAATTCAACATGATTTTTATGTATAAACCACATATTTCTGTGTTACGAATGCTATGAATGTGCCATTTGTAAACTGCTTCAAGATAAACATATATAATTTGTTAATGCTTGGAAGCATGTTCTAAGTCGGCACATGTTGCCCATTGGTCTCGTTGGTTTATGTGTAGTCTTTTGTGCTTGATGTTTCTGTATTGTGCGTAGACGTTCCTTGTCCCTTATGAGTCTCTTTCTGTGCTTGTCTGCTTTGTATTTTTGCATTGGGTGTTTTTGGGTTTTGCTGTTGGTGCTGCAACCTGGTGTTGGTGGAGATCCCCTCCTTTGTTTTGTTGTATAAACCCTTCGATTTTTATAACTTTTTAGTTTGTCATACAGGTTTTACGCTCACTTTTGGCTAAATATATAACATATTCTATCTCAATTGGCAATATTTAGCGTTAAAAATAATGATCGAATCTCCTTTACATTTAGTATTCTTTTGTTTCGAGGGTTAAATTCACGAAACGTCATTGTCTGGCATGCAAATTTGGAAAATTAATTAGCATTTTGTTGATATTTCTCAAAATGGTATAGTTATCATGTCTTCTATTGCCAATACTGCGTGTTTGCAATTCTTAAACATTATTTAAACCGGGCTTCCACTATCGCAAATGCACAGGCGATAGAGCTACGATTAGGTGATTTTGTTTAATCCTCTCAATCGCGGGCATTCTTGTATTGTATACTTACAAAGCATAATCGTAGCGTATTATCAACTCAATCGCGGGCATTCTTGTATTTTATACTACAAAGCGTAAATATCCGTACAAACAGCGTTTCATTACTTGTTCCTCAAAATGTTCGACCAAATATGTATCGATCTTACTCACCAAAGTTTTAACTGAAATCATATCTGGACATCAATTATACTGTTTGACAGCATATTTTATAAGAAGCGTATCAATCACTTCTTTCCAGCTCTGTTGCCTGAAAGAAAATTCGTTTTGGCCCTTTATCGGTTTGACATCATATACATCGGAAACTTGTCATTCCTTTCAAAAATATTATCGAAATTAAAGGAGGTTAATATCTTTGCACCATCCCTTCAATGCTATTTTGAACATAGATTTTATTTGAATATGCTACTGAATCGACCCTACCGTAAATTCAGGGCCAAGCGCTCTCTGTAAACTAAAAGTACATATTTAATAGCAATTCTCTGTAAGCATTTAAACAATTTCGGCACGCATGGTCTCCGATTTTCATGAAATTTCACACATAAGTAGGGACCAATGAAAAATGGAAAATTTGACCGAAAAATCAATTCTAGGTCATCTGGTTACCATGGCAACGGCCTTTAAAGTTGAAACATTGGCAAAATTGAGCTAATTTGAAGCTCTATAATTTGGTCTGTATGTTATATCAATGGAAGATTTTTTATGCATCCTAAAGATTAGGACATAAAATTTTAAATAAGCTCACTAGTAGTGTCTGATATTGTAAAAAGGCTGGTTACCATGACAACATAATTAGCTAATTTTGATATATTGATTTCAAAATGCTGTTTGTATTTTCCAATTTTTCTTCTCTCTTGATGGGTATATAATAAGGAAATAGGATTTATTTTATAAAATGAGCAAATTCAAGATAAATCCACTTGTTGCTATGTACATAAGTTACCTTGGCAACGATAACTATGGTCTTTAATATTACTTATTTTGCAACTTCAGAGTCATTTTAAAAAATTTTGCATCATGATGAACAGATAAAAATTGTTGGGAAATATCCAACACAAAGAGCTCTTTCAAAAACCGTGAAAAAGCTATGGGGAACATGTATTACCATGGCAACCATTTTTTATTATTTTCATTAAACAGTAATTATTTATCCCAGGAAGTTCAAATTTAATAATAATAAAGATCAAGTAAGCCTCTATCAAAATATAATCAAAAAGTTTCAAATAATTAATGGTTGCTATAGTAATTTTGCCATACATTACAAAAATAAGCATTTTTTGTTGTTTTTCGAAGTCTTTTCCTCAAAAAACGAAACAGGCTTACACAACCTTTTTTACATATTCGATAAAACAAAGTCTAAACTTTATTTCAGATTTAAAAAATTTCAGATTACTTAACTTTTGATGCCCGTATCCAAGGACTCAAAATGGGTCTGTGTGCAATTTTACACAATCGTTCCCATAGCAACGGGCTATTTTCTGAACATTTAAAAAAAAATTTTCTTTCTTGTAATGAAAGATCTACTTGAATACATTAATAAATTTTCATCACTTTGAATTAAAATTCAATGGTCTAGTAAAAAAGGACTCTAAATATTGTCCAAAATTGCTTTCATTTTTGCAATTTGAGGTCATGTTGCCATAGCAACGAACAGAAACTTTGTCCCAATGTAAATCCTTATGTTTTATTTGCATAAAAAACTCGAAAATGTAAGCAATTTATCGTTGAATTTTGAAAAAATGCCAAAAATACTATTTTGATAGGGTACCTGTGTTGTTGCTATGGAAACATATAGATAAGACCATAAACCCAACATTATTAATACTTAACTTGACAGAGCAATGATAAGGTACTGATAATTCATTAGTGTTTGTTTTAGATTATGCCGCATAAATTATGTATGTGACTTCAAAAACGCCCAAAAATGCATTTTTTCAATATTCAAAGTCCGTTTCCATGGCAACCGGATGTGATATTAAGAAATTTTTTAATAAATTTTTACTTTTGGGTCAGACCCAACCTTATGTACAAATTTTATCAAAATCTGAGACATGCCGTGCCATGCGTCCTTCATAAAAGTGCAAATGCTTACAGAGAATAGCTATTAAATTCTAACGATAAAACAAGAGGGCGCTACTGAAATGAATTATGGCGGCTCCGCTGTAAGCATCACCGATGAAAATTTAATAGCCATTCTCTGTAAGGACCAAAATCGTTCGGCACGGCATGTCATGGATTTTGATGATTTTCGGTATAATGGGTATATATTAAGTACTGACCATGAAAATAACACTTTTCAGCCAATGTGACCTCTGGTTGCCATGGAAACGAGGTCATTCTATTTATAGCACTTTTGGGACCAGGAAATAAGCCAGCTCTGGAGACTTCGTTGCCATGGATACCACTGTAACAGCTTCTTCATTTTTACATAATCTATTCTTCCTTACTTCCATTCTTACTTAGTACACTTAGATATGTGATATTTATTACAGGAAGCTTATTGTATTAAGCCAAAATAAGTCAAAATGAAGCGAAAAATAGAGGTGAAAATAAGGGCCAATTTAGTGTGTTTTTGACCATTTTCAATCTTAAATATCACAAAAGGCACCAATAGGAGACTAGTGATTTTCATCAGTGGAAATGTATGTTTATTGACAAATAAAATGAATGAAAAATTAGAGTGGGTATTTAAGAGTTTTACCTAAATTCTGTCGTCAAAGACCGTTGCCATGGCAACATTGAACCTTTTTGCTTGTTTCATATTATCTTTGAAATTGATTTTATTCCTCTTTAGAGTTACATAAGATTGTCAAAATGTATGCATGTATAGATATGACTTATATCTTTTACATAAGAACAATTAAAATGTTCAAGGTCATTGGCTTGATGTTCAAGGTCATTTATACTTTGAGACTCAAATTTTGCATAAAATATTGATTTTTTAATTTTTTTGTTACCGATTTTATTGATTTTTTATTCAAATATTTAGATAGGTCATATATATTATGAAGGCACATGAATATAAGAAAGACAAATCTTAGAATTTATTGAATTGTAGCAATTCAATAGGAAATTATTTTTCCGTCAAAAAACAAGAAAAATACAGATTTCGTCCCTTTTTTATAAAAATACTCACCAAGAATTTAGATATTCGAAGATGTGAAGAAACGTAATCAATAGTTCTAAGAGATAAGTGATACATTTATCATTTTATGGCAAATAACTGTAAAGTTCAATATTTCAAGGTTTCTAAAATATTGACACCTTCATTTTATGAAAAATCAGGATTTTTCGTAAAATCTGGTCACTTAAAGTTTAATGACCTTGAAAATTCAGTGGGTGACCTTGAAATATTTTCAAGGTCATTTTTATATCAAAACGCTTCTGATAGATGTATACATGAACTTCTTTTCCAATATCATGCGTAGATAGTCTGATAGAGGTTGTGTTTAAATTCATCGTATTGAAACCTTTCAGCCGATTGTTGCCATAGCAACTAAATTTGATGCTGCTTTGCATATAAAAGGACAAATTAGCCCAATTAATTTTTTATATTCATGTAGAGTTCAAAGATGATACTAATTGGATAACTAGAATTTGGACTTCAAAAATTGGTGCTTTTATGAAATTTTCAACCTTGTAAAACAGTAAAAACATGCAAAAAAGGGTCTTTGAGTGCCCAAAACAAAGCCTTTTGATACCCTTTTTTGGACCAATTTTTCATCTTGTATACATAAGGCATCCGAGATGAATGTAAAAAACTTTACAAATATGCATGATAATGAGGATTAAAAGAAAATAATCAAAGCAATTTAAGATTTAAAATGTACCTGTTTCCATGGTAACGAAGCCTACAAATATGCCTGGTCCTATAGATTTTTCCGATTTTTGAAACTTCAGACACGGTTACCATGGCAACGACAAACTTTTTGAAAAAACTGGGGTTGATTTACATACTAGTACTTTATATTGAGCTTCCATACCAAAAATCTCAAAAATCCATGACATGCCGTGCCAACATGTTTTGAAATTCTTTGGTTCTTACAGAGAATTGCTGTTAATATTCGAAACAATGTCTGGTGCAGAAAAAATGGTTTGAAATTTTCTTCATGAAGGTATAGAGTTGGAACACTTCCGTATAATTGTCCATATTTCTCAATTTCAATGTGAGACTATTTAAGGTTTGAGCTTAGTGAATTATAGTTTGAATATCGTTAAGATTTAAAGATTTGTAATATTTCTGACTTTGGTAATTTTCTAGGTGTTCCTCTCGACATGGATGTGATTAGCTGAAAAACGAAATCCCCCTTATTTGGCAACTCTTTATTCTAATTAAACCTTTGATTCTTTCATTTTTCTTTATTTTTTGTCTTTAAATGCAAATTTCAATTAGCTCATTTTGACTTTTTTCTTGATTGGTTTACGGATATAATAGTAAGCAAAAAAGAAAAATAATTCCCTGCCACAGTTAATCAGCAGTATAATAATGCTTCATATGTTGTAAACATTGAAATTGAATAGATTAACATGTGCATTGCAAATGAGTCTTCATATAATTTAACGTGTTTATAGCTTAGGTGTTGTGTGTATACTAGGCAGAAGCGAACAACATGAAGAAGTCTTTTTAGAGGAAGGAGGGGATATCCAATTGAGTTAAAGAAGATCCTGACGATAATCTCAACAGCACTCACAATAGAGTACAAACTTAAGCATCGACGGACCCCTAGCAAGCTAAAGGTGGGACCAGGTGCCCGGGAGGAGTAAGCATCCCCTGTTGGCTAGCCGTACCCGCCGTCGATGTTTAAGCACGAAAATGAAAACAATATATAAACTTCATGCACTTTATGACGTTATGTCTCTATAGAAAGTGCTATGGCGACAATGTCAGGGAAATATATTCAAAGCACTTACTGTCAAACCCCTCGCGGGGAACTTTTTTACGAGCTCCACACATACAGGTGTTATTTATCTTATTTTGTTTTTTTTTTCGCCTGACGTCTGATCCATACTGTAAATTTATCTGTTCTTAGATGATGCTATTGAATTTGAATACGTTTGTACCACCTGGAGAGTGTCACTGTTTGTGGACCAGGAGTCCACAAAGGCACGTGTAGGTTAGTTCGATCAACTTCGGTTGATTGTTTCTTCATCGCATTTGAAAATGTCTTGAAATTTCTAAAACGTGGGTCCTGTAGCATCATATCCAACCGATCCCGTTACGCCTTTTTGTACTTTTTTTGGACAAAATAACTATCACACTTTTTTGACAAAATTACATTGTTCAGACTAAGGATCATGGAAGAGGGTTAAGTACCCAACGTGCTTGTTTGGTCCAAGCCGTAAATGAACCTCTTCTCAAATGGTGCTATTGAAATTTAAAACTATAGCACATACACATTCATATTTTAGTCGAAATAAATATAACAACTATGTATTTGCTTACACTATAAAATTACCAATTTTGATTTAAAGAACATAAGTTGAATTACCAATAATGAGTTAAAGAACATCCTGACGATAATCTCAACAGCACTCACAATCACATTAGAGCACCAAATTAAGCATCGACGGACCCCTATTAAGCCAGAGGTTCCCAGGTTTCCGGGAGGAGTAGGCATCCCCTGTTGGCTAGCCGCACCCGCCGTCGATGTTCATGCACGGAAAATGAAAACAATATATAAAATACATGCACTGTCTGTGGTTATGTCTATATAGAAAGGAATATGGCGACCATGTCAGGGAAAGATATTCAAAACATTTACTGTCAAACCCCTAGCGGGGAAATTTTTGCAAGCTCGACACGGTAAGGGTATAAGTGTAAGACAGATGAGTTTAAAAAGATCCCGACGATAATCTCACCATCACTTACAATAGAATTTGCTCATTATTGATAAGATACTATAAAAATTGAACAAATGTGATGATGTTAATGCAAGCAATCTCTTAATCTATATATACAGTTTCTTTTTTATTATTATAACTTTGCATTGCTTCCCTGTATGTTTCTACATTGTTTAGATTGAAGATAACTGACGAGGGTTAAATACCCGAAACGTGCATGTCTGGTACGTACTGCAAATTTATCTATTCTTAAATGATGCTATTCAATTTGAAGACGTTTAACATTTGTACCACTTGGTGAGTGTCACTGCTGGTGGACGAGGATTCCCCGAGGGAACATGTAGCCAATTTCGGTCAACTTTGGTTGTTCGTTTCTTCAACGCATTCGAAAATGTTTGTTTTCAAAATTTCTTGAAATTTCTAAAATGCGGCCTATAGCATCATATCTCACCAATCTTACTACGTCTTTCGGTACACTTTAGGCGTAATTACTTTCACACTCTTTGGCTACATTACTTTGTTTAAATCGAGGATCACTGACGAGGGTTACATACCCGAAACATGCATGTCTGGTCCATGCTGCAAATTAATCAGTTCTCAAATGATGCTATTCAATTGAAGACGTTTGACATCTTAACCATCACTATTCAGGATACTCATCTATTTAATTATTTTTCTTTTCTTTATTTTGAAATCGTATATAGTTGTCAATACAAAAATCTTATTATAAACAATAGAAAACAAGCGAAAGCAATCTAAATTGATAGAGACAAAGCGTAGTTATGAACTGAACATTCAAAATAGATCACAGTTTGGGTTAGGTAGCAACACGCTTTAAAATTCCGACAGCTATTTTTCACAAATCTACAATGAAAGAATGAATATTAAAAAAAACTGAAAGACGATATGCATGGTGCAATGCTTTATTTAACCTCATCTCTCATTCACACCAGATCACGTTTTGGGTCAGGGTGCGTCATACCTTTTAAAACCTAGACAGCTATTTGAAATCGCGAATTTTATCTACAAATGAAAACAAAGAATATAAAGAGACTGAAAGACGATATATATTGCACATTACTTTATGTAACCTCAACCCTCATTCAAACCAGATCACATCTTGGGTCAGGCTGCATCATACCTTAAAACATAGACAGCTATTTATCATTGAAATCGCAAATTTTATCTACAAATAAAAGCAAAGAATATAAAGACACCGAAAGACGATATATTTTGCACATTACTTTTTGTAACCTCAACCCTCATTCAAACCAAGTCATATCTTGGGTCAGGCTGCGTCATACTTTAAAATTCAGACAGCTGTTTGTCATCTAAATTTTATCTACAAATAAAAGAATGAATATTAAGAAACTTGAAAGACGATATATATTGTACACTACTTTATGCAACCTCAACCCCCATTCAAACAAGATCGCATCTTGGGTCAGAGTGCGTCATATCTTAAACTCTTTACAGCTATTTGTCATTTTAATAGGAATATTATCTACAAATGAAGGAATAAATATTAAGAAACTGAAAGACGATTTGCATTACAAATTACTATGTAACCTTTATTGTTTGCATAACAAGAGGTCCAAGGGAACCATATCGCTCACCTGAGATGCGGACGTAGCAGGATGTAGCAACTTGGCTACATGTGCCCTCGGGGACTCTTGGTCCACCAGCAGTGACACTTACCAAGTAGTACAAATTTTAAACGTCTTCAAATTGAATAGCATCATTTAAGAACAGATAAATTTGCAGCATGGAACAGACATGCACGTATAGGGTACCTAACCCTCGTCAGTGATCCTCAATCTAAATAATATAATATGGCCAAAGGGTATGAGAGTAATTATGTCCAACAAGTACCTTAAGACGTAGCAGGATGGGTGGGATATGATGCTACCGGACCCACGTTTTAGAAATTTCAAGAAATTTTGAGAGCAGAAATTTTAGAATGCGTTGAAGAAACGATAGGCCGATAAGTTGATCAAACTTGGGTACATGTGTCCTCGGGGACTTCTGGAATTTGAAGAATTGAAAGAAAAATCTAAAATCTACTCATTTCAATAGAGTCCAATCGATCAAAGTCTTTGCTTTTTCGACACTTTACACAAAAATACTACATTCTAAATTGAAAGAAAAACTCGAAAACAATTACTAGTATAGCAGGAACGGCAATCGCAAATATAAATTAAGCATGTTAATTGTTGTGAACTATGACAAAACCCTCTTTGTAAAAGGGAAGTCCGATTATATTAGTTATAGGGTTTGTTCCTGTAATACTTCCTATTCAAAGTAGGTATGTAAATGTGTGGGCCGAACCCCATACATATTTACACACCTTCTTTGAGTAAGAAATATGACAGGAATAAAACCTATAACGAATTTATCATGCCGAGAACCATTTCGTAACGTTCTCTGTGTAATATATGGCGTTTGAGAATTTAGTGACCCATCTCGACGTCAAGGTAGGACACCATGTGACCATGTGACCGTAATACTGCTGAAATAGGCTGAAATTAGTACGAGGTGTGATAAAAAAATAAGTACACTGAAACTATTCAAATGTTTAACTTCCTGATCGACAACATTTCTGTGGTGTTCGGAGGAAAGACAAATTGTCAGAATGGGATCCAATTGCGCCCACTCCTTGCCGACATTTTCCTTGACTCGTACGAAGCTGAATTCATTCAATCTTTTGTCTCTGAAGGGAAAAGATACTTAGCTTCTGACGTCAACTTCACTTACAGATATATAGACGATGTGTTGTCCATCGATAATCCAAAATTCGCGGATAACCCCAGCAGAATCTATCCTTCGAGCTTGAAGTCGAACAAACTACAGAGAAAAAAAATCAGCAACCTATTTGGACATTATGCTTTCCTACGACACAGATGGTCACATGAACATCTAACTCTATCGATTTTGTGCTGTATAAAGGGATATGGTCATTATCCATATTTGTCATCTATGACAAACGTGACGACTTCAATTTCAGCATAACAAACTTTCCCTTTCGAGTGCTTTAGTCAACCAGAGTCTGACGGCAGCCATATTGTTTGCCAATCGAAAGGGAAAATAAGATTTTTGTAGAGGTCCTTGAATACTTGCTATTTGTCAAGTTTCATCAAAATCTGTGCAGCGATTGAAGAGAAGATCTAGATGTTGAAAATGCGTCAGTCAATAAGAGCCTTTGTCGTCCATATTTGTAAACAATCACCCGGGAAAGCAAACTTTTTGAAGGACCTTGAGTACTTGCTTCCTGTAAGTTTTGTGAAATGATGTGCAGTGATTACAGAGGAGATGTTGAAAATGCGCCAGCCAATCATAAACCTCTCTGGCCATGTTTGTTGACCGATTGGCACTGAAACACAAAACCTTGTAGAGGACATTGAGTACTAACTTCCTGTAAGGTTTAATAAATTCTGTACAGCGGTTGTAGATATGTCCAAAATGCGTCAGCCAAAAAGAGTCATCATAGGTCGTATTTGTCGACTGTTCGTCAAGAAAAACACCATCCGAGGTCAAGCAGCAAAACTGCTGGTAACACTAAGATAGAAATTTGGATTGGTTTGGGGCTTCCTTTTTGGTCCTTCTTTCTTGGATACTATACTTGCGTTGGATATGTTACATGATTCATGTGACATGTGGAAGTGATTGTCACAACGTGTTTTAACAGCGTATCTACAATGCATTCTACAATGCCATCTGTGCTTTTCATTTTCCTACCTGAGCAAAACTCTGACCGTCGTATATTTTTTTAAAAAGTACTCAAAACATGGAATTCTTGTCACGTGATTTCTAAATTTAGGTTTGTAAAGGGTAATCCGCAGATGTCAAAGTACATTTACCTATGTTTGTACAATATTAAATCTAGGTCGCGTATATTTCTTCTAATAAGTCAAACGTAAATTTCGGACTGTCAGAACAAAGACATGACGATACATCAATGTTTTAAAACTAATTGATATTGATTTTCCATTTCAAAGGGTATTTATAAATTGAGTTGCCAGCATTTGCAATATGTTACAAAACGTATGGAATGGAGGTATCATTTGAGATTCTTTTATCATACGATATACTATTAATGTTAAACGTCTTCAAATTAAGGTATTTCCAGAAATGAATAAGATCCAAATGTAGAAGGGGACAGGGCCTCATGGCCCCAAATCAGTCCTACAAATTGTCATGCAATTAAATGTCATGAGAAAATTGATACATGTATCTCTTATACAAATCCATTTCTCGCTTTTGAAATTTCGAAAGAAATATCCAACCAAGCACCATGGGAAATGTTATATGACTTCATCAAATGACGTCATCTTGCCGTTGCGGAGAAAAGATAACAAAAATGCTCAAAATTTGCTTTTTATTGCAGAATTTGATGTGACTGCTTGCGTTTACTATAATGATTTTTTATTTAAGAAGAAATGATAATAATCCTTCACATAAACATTCCTCATAGTCCTACGGCATGTCATGTTATTTCACGTTCAATTTGGAGCAGTTAAAATCGTTCCCCGTGACCTGATGTTTGTCAAGTGTATTAATTACTTCTTTCTAGCTCTGTCACCCGAAAGAAGCTTTGTTTAAGCCTTTTATCAATGTGACATCATATATACATATAAACGTCTTCAAATTGAATAGCATCATTTAAGAACAGATAAATTGGCAACGTGGACCAGACATGCACGTTTCGGGTACTTAATTCTCGTCAGTGATCCTCAAATCTAAACAATGTAATATGCCAAAAAGTATGAAAGTTACTATGTCGAAAAAGGATACCAAAAGACGTGGCAGGATTGGTGGGATATGATGCTACAGGACCCATGGTTTAGAAATTTCAAGAAATTTTGATAACAGAAATTTTAGAATGCGTTGAAGAAACGATCAACCGAAATTGATCGAACTTGGCTACATGTGCCCTCGGGGACTCCTGGTCCACCAGCAGTGACACTCACCAAGTGGTATAAATATAAACGTCTTCAAATTGAATAGCATCATTTAAGAACAGATAAATTGGCAACGTGGACCAGACATGCACGTTTCGGGTACTTAACCCTCGTCAGTGATCCTCAAATCTAAACAATGTAATATGCCAAAAAGCATGAAAGTTACTATGTCGAAAAAGGATACCAAAAGACGTGGCAGGATTGGTGGTATATGATGCTACAGGACCCATGTTTTAGAAATTTCAAGAAATTTTGATAACAGAAATTTTAGAATGCGTTGAAGAAACGATCAACCGAAATTGATCGAACTTGGCTACATGTGCCCTCGGGGACTCCTGGTCCACCAGCAGTGACACTCACCAAGTGGTATAAATATAAACGTCTTCAAATTGAATAGCATCATTTAAGAACATATAAATTGGCAACGTGGACCAGACATGCGCGTTTCGGGTACTTAACCCTCGTCAGTGATCCTCAAATCTAAACAACGTAATATGCCAAAAAGTATGAAAGTTACTATGTCGAAAAAGGATACCAAAAGATGTGGCAGGATATTTGCTATTTGCTATTTCGGAAACTAGCCATTTCAACGATAGATATCATCGAAATTAAAGGAGTTTAACATCTTGGCACCATCCGACCAATGCTATTTTGAACATAGATTTTATTTGGATATGCCACTGAATCGACCCTACAGGAAATTTAGGGCCGCGCACTCTCTGTAATGTTAATGTACAAATCTAAATTCAAAAAATTAAAGAGGGCGCTACTGAAATGATATTTGGTAGCTCCGCTAGAAGCATCACTGATGAGAATTTAATATTCGAAACACGTGTCTGTTGCATGGAAATTGGTTTCGAATTTTCTTCATGAAGGTATAGAGTTGAAACCCTTCGACATTATGGATTTTCATGGTTTTCTGCATATAAGGGTATATATTATGTCCTGATTGCAAAAATAAGGTTTTCAGTATATGCGAGTTCCGTTTACCATGGCAACGAGATTAATCTTTCTGTGTCCCTTTAAAGACTGTGAAGTAGGATACTTTGTTGCCATGGATACCATTGAAGCAGATATTTCATTTTTGTACATTCTGCGCTTCTTTTCCACCTTTCTTACAATATGAACTCTGTTTTATGATATTATAGGACGTTTACTGTGCCCAGCCACAATCAGTAAAATTAAAGTCAAAAATGAAGGTAAACTTAATGTGAAGGTCAATAAAAAACAAAGGGGGGAGAAACTTATTTCAGTGGCGGGTGAGAAGTGTTTTGATTATAATGAGTATTCGGTCAAAGTATAGAAAATATTGTGTTGCAAGTCCGCGAAAGACAGACATCTTTTTATGTGAAATATAAACAGAATAATAAATTCTTCTATCCCGAAATGCTCAAAATGCCATTTCAACCCCTATAGCGATTCTTGTAGACCAATAATTCTAAATGCTCTTCAAATAAATGTATATTGAGGAACTTGATGGACAAAGTAAAGAAATATTATCCTCACTTAATTAGAAAATATTTTCTTAATTCTATTCGTAATAATTTAATCTCTTAGGCATAAGGGGTATAATACTCTACTTTCCGGTTGCTTTCGTAAGAGAAAAATTAAATTCCACGAAGTTGGCCAAAGACGCACGACTTCGGCAATGTTCGAGACCATACATTTTCATGCCGAGTTGAATGAAATATTAAAAAATTTCAAATATCTAAAAGTATGAAGATATGGGAGTACATATGATTTCTAACTTTTCTAATGTACTTTTATTATACCCCTAATACCTTTTAAACTTTAATGGAAATAGAACGGAACACATTGCTATTTTATTCTCTGACAGAATACAGGGTACCTTTCAGAAAATTATCGGGTTGTAAATAACAAACTATTTTACTACTATGGCCTATTAATCGTTTTCGTTGCATATTTCAACGATAGTTTGCATGCTCAATTTGCCTCTGAAAAACAGGAGGCTTTAAGGGGGTCCAGAACAGTATCAGAAAGAACCCCATCGGGAAGCTCTAGATCAATTATGACGTCATAATCGAAATGGCTACATTTGTGCGTTTTCCGCAAGAACGTCAGCATTAGGTGACGTAAGAATAAGGGTAACAAAATCACTACAACTCAAAAACTTCAACAAGAACTTATCGGTGTTTAACTTGACATATGAAGAAAATAATATCAAATTCTTACGGAAAAATTTATTATAGGGTTTCAGAATAATCAAACCGATTTGATAAAGCCATAGTAAATTTTCCTAGCACCGTCTACAATATAGTCTTTTAATATCCACTTGCAAAAAATGAGTGGTTCCAAAAGTGTAGGGTGTATTCAGGAGCGTATTTAATTGGAAAACATGACCAAACATCGTAAGAGGGTAGACGCAATGAGCTTAAAAGTCCTCTCGGAATTGTTACATATGAAAGAAGAATATCTAAAACGATGTTGAACTTTTCGTCCTGCATAACAATATTTACTCTGTTCTCAATACACATTGTGTTGATGCATCAAGAATAATAAGATATGCTTTTGAGACCGAGATGAACACTTTTATAATTGGGCATTTGGGATCTTCGGAGGAAATGCTGTCATTATTCTGCACAAAACGTACCATGAATGACTAGAGTCAACAATACTATTACTCAAGCGCTAAATGACGTTACATAAAACTGTCTTACAAGTGCTGCTTAGCTATGAACAAATTTCAAGAATATTTGATATTGATACAAAGAAGTATACCAGAGGAGAAGTCAGGGGTCAGAGACAACATAATCTAAAGTGAAAAAACGTTTTTGTTTGATGATAGAAGTTACTAAAATTTTTGTAAGAATTTTTGTAAATCAGGCACCAGGTCTTGCTCCTTAAAGGAGACCTGAATTATGGCCTTTTTTCGAATTTTTCCAAAGAAAATGAAAATTAAACAATCATAGCATGATTAAGCGTCTTTTTCTTCACGCGTTCAACATTGTATTTTTCTATGATTTTCGAAATATTTGCAATGAGAGCGAGACATATGCCACTAGTGAAATCAAAAGATTTCATTGGACTGATAAGTGACGTGTATGAATTTTTCGATAATTAGTTTTATGAATGAGTTGCCTATTAAAATTTCGATTTACTCAACGTGGACTTGCTTGGATAAGCGAAGTGTGTAGTATACAATTACTCATGCATTCAACTGTCATGATTATATACAAACAGTCAATCGGACATTTTTAGAAAATAACACGCTTTAACCTTCATATTTAGATAATTCTTATATTGCAAACGCAAATCCCTGCTTCATATGTATCGACTTATTTTTTGACTAACAAAAAACAGTGTTAAACACGTGAAGAAAAAGACGCTTAATCATACTTTGATCAGTTAATTGTCATTTTCTTTGGAAAAAATCGAAAAAATGCCATAATTCCGGTCTCCTTTAATGTACACGAAAAAAGTATCAGAATGTTGTTGAAGATTGTAAAGCTGCTATAAACGTACAAATATAAGAATGTCTTTAGTAATATACTAGTATGCTTTGAACGTAGAATGTGCAAGGGTGTCAGGTTCTCAGATGAGCATTGTGGCCCCTTGGACCTCTTGGTATGTGATTTTGTTTCTTTGCTCTGATTGTTATTAATGTTTCTAAATGCTTCTAAATGCTTATTATTTGGCATTCATGATATTAGGTTACCTATCAGAAATCCTATTGTATGAGAAAATCCATCTTATTGTTTCAGACATTTTTTACAAATAGTATCGTGGTTTTCTTTTTCATACATCCCTTACAACTTCCATCTTTCAGATTTCCTTATTTCACCTTATAAAATATATAACTCAGACTTAAAATTGATTTAGATTTTGACATTAAGATAAGTTTATTGAAGATGCCAAGGACATTACAAATAATAATATCAAAGGTGACACACCTTACAGATATGGTTGGTTGAAGTCCACTTACCCTATATACTGTGAACTGGTTTTACGCATATACCTATAAAAGAATGTTAACAAGAATATCATTATCACTCAAAAGAATTCTGCATACGCTGTATTGAGAGAAAAACAGACAATTCATTCAAGCATTATCAGAGTCATTTACAGAGGTAGGGTTTCAGATTAGTTTTACCTTACTAAATACAATTGAACTGCCTCATTAGTGAATCTTTTGTCAGCATCAGCATTGTCATGTAAAATCTGTTGATTTAAGAATGTATTTGGTTTTGTTTAGATAGCGCCATATTTAATGGATTCCGTTTTCAGTTTTTGGGCATTGGCCTTCTTCGTTTCTTGCATTTTTTGTCGTTTTGAAATACAGTAACTGCATAAAATGTATCACGAATAACTCCATTTACAACGCTTAATGACGTTACACAAAAATGTTTTAAAAGTGTTATTTAGCAAGTAAAATTGAAGAATATTTATACAAATAAGCATACCAGGGCCGAGAAGAAGTGCCATTTTCTTACTATGCTTTCACAAAATTATTTGTGAGAAACTTTTAATACCCCGACGGTCGTTGCTTTTTTTCTTTTTATTTAATGGCAAAAGAGTGTTTATTCTGCATAAAGTAATTCGCAGTATTTTTTGTTGTTTAGGACATCAATTTGACAATTTGAACATGTCATTTAAGAAATGACTGTCTTACTTTTGGTGTTCATGGGTGTATAATTCTGGTTGGTCACGTGAACATTCCGTGCACGTTGAAAATGCACGTTGCAAATTTTGCCTGTGACAGCGTCAAATGTAATTTAACGTTAGTAAATTCTCCCTACGTGCAAGACTTGAACATGACGTTACAATAGCAACCCAAGTTATTGGAATAGAATTCTAGTTGCCTAACGGACGTTTAAGACGGGGAATCTACTAGTAATGTAGATAAGAAATTAATACACATATAATTACATTTAGTTTGATTCTACTATAAGGAGGATTTACTGTTCGAAACGCATGTGGATTCATAAGATTCCTCAAGAGGCAAGTTTGAACACTTCCTTCTTATTATATATTATGAGATGTGTGCCTTCTGTTACACTATAAACCAGGGGCCATCTGTTCTAGAGTTGTCAGTGTGTACAAGATTTATGGCGTTTCCTCGATTGTTCGGTGATTAATCTTAATTATCGTTTAGCGTTTCGGCATGCACGTTTCGGGCACTTAACCGTCGTCAGTAATCCTCAATCTAAACTATGTCATATGGCCAAAAAGTGTGAAAATTATGTCCAAAAATGTAGCAAAAAACGTAGCAGGATGGGTGGGATATGATGCTACAGGACCCACGTTTAAGAAATTTCAAAAAAAAAAAGATTAACAAGAATTTTGAATGCGTTGAAGAGACCGACGATTAACCGAAATTGATCGAACTTGCCTACCTGACCAAATATTTCTGCAAAAGAATCTGCTAGAAACAGAGCTATGCCATCGGGGAGATACCCCTTGGTTTTAGTAAAATCTTTTTAAATAAATGTCATGTGAAGTCCAGAACCTAGGCTTTAAATATTTCTTAAAACAAGTTTATATTCTATGTCACAGGTCAATATTCCAGGGGAAAGGATTAAAACCCTCACGGGAATATGAAGGTTTACTTTTTGCTTGTGATCATATGGATTGGAACTGTACAAACAGATCTTATTGACTTTGATGAGCCGGATTCAAGTAAGTTTTACATGTAATATTATAGTTCATCGGTATTCTGGTTTTCTTTTGATTTATTGTCTGGTCGGTCCTGTCAAGCTTTTTGTTCTCTTCCGTAAACGCAGATAATTGAAAACTTCATACGACTTGAAAAAAAACCCAAAAACAGAGGACTATTGCCAGATTTATTTTTCTAATTTCTATATATGAAATCATTCTGCTTCTTTCTTTCCTTTAATAAGCTTCAACAATTTCTTACACATTTTTTACGTGCTTCACTGCCATCAATAAATTTGTATACACCATTTCTGCTCATAAATATGGATAATGACAATATCCCAATACAAAGTACAAAATCGATTATTCAGAAAATCATAAACCGAATGCATACAATGCCAGGATAAAACAAGAAACGAAGCAAACAAAGAAAAACCTCCATCATATGAAAAGAAGCGATCTCCCAATATGGGAGTGAGACCAGGTGCCCAGGAAGAGTCAGCATTCAACACCCGTCAATTTAATCGGGTAGAATTGTCATCTCCGGTTACTTCCATTTCGGAAGTCTATTAACAGGTTTGAATCGGAAGTCTATTAACAGGTTTGTTCGGAGGTCTGTTAACAAGTTCGAAAAAGTAAATTAACAGGGTTGAATCCATTGCAGATTAACCATTTAGAAGTGTAAACGTCTTCAAATTGAATAGCATCATTTAAGAACAAATAAATTGGCAACGTGGACCAGACATGCACGTTTCGGGTACTTGACCGTCATCAGTGATCCTAAATCCTAAATCTAAACAATGTAATATACCAAAAAAGTATGAAAGTTACTATGTCGAAAAAAGGTACCGAAAGACGTAGCAGGATGGGTATGATGCTACAGGACCCACTTTTTAGTAATCATACGTAAAACGTTGACATTTTAAAAAATGTTTATTTATATACATATATATGAATGACAATTTTGAAAAAAAAAATGCTTATGAAAAAAGATCCTATTTACATTTTCGTAAGCTCTATTCATAAATTTGAATAATGTGAAGTCAATTAGTATGAATGTTACACGTTCAAAATGAATAAAATGAATAAAAGGATTAAACTTTTACGAAGAATTTATAATTAAGTCCTTGTTTGTACAATAACTTATGTACATAGATTGAGATATTTTTTCCATAAATAATTCAGGTGTTCTGTACATCTTTTACCGGTGGTCACGGATAATCGAAGTGGGCCTTGACAGACTTTGGTAGACGTGGCCAACTTGATTTCGTACGCCCTAACCCCTTTTTATATTCATTTACATATTCATCTGTGTGTTGTGGGCGTTGCGTTGTGCTGTCTTGTTCGTATGATCATCGTACAGTGCGGAGATTATTTTACACTACAATTGTTGGTTGTTCGAGACCGTTGAGCGACCGGAAAAATGGGAGGGTTCTGTGCGAGCGTAATCCGAATAACCACAACATCTGCTAGCAGATGGCCGTCCGAAGTCATCATCGATTGCCCATGGGTTTCTTTGGTTTATGTGAGGTCTTTTGTGTTTGATGTTTGTTGTCGCCTTCGCTGTTCCATTGTCTATTGCTTTGTGTGTGTTATCTGTTTAAACTTGGGGGTACAAATATTAAACTTCTTCAAATTCAATTTCAATATTTGCATCTCATCAGCTGATTTGTATTGGGACAATTTGTATACGACTATTTTTCAATCTACAGAATGATGCTGTTTTTCTTGCATTATTCAGGCTCTACATGATATATGTGTTAAACGTTTCAGCAGTAGTATGATTTTGGCTATACTTTGACACTTGTGCCACAAATGTCAGTGTCTGGCAAGATTCCAGCAGTATTTTTTAGCATCACTGGCGTAAAGTGCCAGAGAAGAGTAAGACTGTCATATCTTGTGGTGCTAGCCTGCACTAGTGCTGCAATAGTGCGGCCAATTTTGTATTTCTGTAAGGGTTAAACTTCTTCAAATTCATTAGCATAATTTAAAAGCAGATAAATTGACAGCATGGACCAGACATGCATGTTTCGGATATTTAACCCTCGGCAGTGATCCTCAATCAAAACAATGAAATATGGCCGAAATCTATGAAAATCATGTCCAAAATATACCGAACGTCGTATTAATGTAAACGTCTTCATATTGAATAGCATCATTTAAGAACAGATAAATTGGCAACATGGACCAGACATGCACGTTTCGGGTACTTAACCCTCGTCAGTGATCCTCAAATCTAAACAATGTGATATGTCAAAAAAGTATGAAAGTTACTATGTCGAAAATGCGTACCGAAAGACGTAACAGAATGTGTGGGACATGATGCTACAGGACCCACGTTTTAGTAAGATGGCTGGGATATGATGGTACAGGACCCAGGTTTCAAAAATTTGAGAAAATTTTGTAAACAGAAATTTTCGAATACGTTTGAAGAAACGACCAACTGAAATTGATCGAACTTGGCTACATGTGTCCTCGGGGACTTCTGGTCCACCAGCAGTGACACTCACCAAGTGGTATAAATGTTAAAAGTCTTAAAATTGATTAGCATCATTAAAAAGCAGATAGATTGACAGCATGGACCAGACATGCACGTTTCAGCTATTTAATCCACGTCAGTGATCCTCAATGCAAACAATGAAATAGAGCCAAAATCTATGAAAATTATGACCAAATTATACCGAACGTCGTAGCAAGATGGCTGGGATACATGTATGATGGCGCAGGACCCAGGTTTCAGAAATTTGAGAAAATTTTGTAAACAGAAATTTTTGAATGCGTTTGAAGAAACGACCAACCGAAATTGGAATTGGAAATCGGAACCGGTAGAGAAGGTTTCAGATTTATTTAAGGCATTAGGGATAAAATAAAGCTAGAGATTATGTAATTCCATACCTTACATATTTAAGAATTTTGTGTTAAACTGACAGATTATTGGGATATGAACCCGTGGTTTGACGGATCACAAATTACGTAAAACCGCGTAGTACATTTTGTATGAAAATATTAACTCTATAGGCGAACTAGTTCCCAGAAGAAATAAAAGTAAAGTTTAAAAGCTACAAATATCACTTTCATGTCTAAAAATATTTGTTTCTTATTTTGGCCACTTCTATTTTTACATCATCGTACGATATGACGCAGCAGTTTGATGACGCGCTCTGCAGTCAATTTCAAGTACGCCGACATGGCAGTTTGTTTTTGGAGATGAGATTATTACGAACTATTGGTATCAGAATGTCTTTCTAATATTTAGTTATCTCATAACAGACATGTTAATTGTAAAAATTCATGACGATATCATGAACAAGGTTGGTCTCCGTCTTTTGTCAATTTTTGATCCCCGATTTTTCTCTTCGCTGATTATGTTTTTGTTCTAAATTTATAAAGAAAATACTATACCTGACTAGAACAATTCTCATTTCGAGAATTCATTGGTTCATAACAACTGTGTCATATAGACATTGACTAAAACTGCGATTTTCGGTCCTTTTCATTCACACATTTTGTACATTGACAATTTTCACACAACAGAAATGTTCAAATATTAAACGTCTTCAAATTCAATGCTTTTGTAAGAGTGAACACATGTACTTCCTCGGTTATTTTGTATTTTTTTAAATGATATAATCTGTCTTTATTTTTGATTTATACTAATTATCAAATTGTTATTTACTCTTACTTTCAGCACAAAGTAAAATGGTAGGTATACATGTACACTTTGTTGATTTGGACCCTTATAAACTTTATTTTATGCAGTTGAATGCTTAAAGATACGTTAAAATACTAGTAAACAGAAAAAATAATGACTGAATTAGTATAATCAAACTCTTACAGCAATTGATAAAACATTATCTTTGGATTCTGCTGGTGTACGAATTGACAACTCAACAAATTCGGAATTTGAATTATGTGTATCAGCCGCCAAAAAGGCAAAGAGAATACTAAAAAAGTAATATTACTTAAAGTTGTAGAGCCTGTATCTTCTAGAAAATTTAGTATATTATAAAATTTTATCATTTTGGTTTTATTGGGTAAAGAAACACACAAAACTTTCACTTGTCCTAGGTACATAAACATAGCATATTTTATTCATGGGAATTGACAATGTTTACTAACACAATATCTACAAATAAACACATGTCTTAAAAGGCGAGCTTTATCTCACGAAGCTTTCTTGTCATCAATCTGGAAAGGTTTGAAAGTTTGTTAACTGCCTACTACATAATCTGTGAAAACATACCCGTATTACTCTATATTAAGTTGAATAATATATGTCGTTATTATTTCAAATTTGTAATCATGGTAATGCGCATGCGTAACTTTGGATTTTTCAATTTTCGTTATAAATATTGTGAGCCAGAAATATCTACAATAAATCATCTTTATATTTTGATATTTTGGAGGGTTTTGGTGCCATTTCAATTAATGGAAAGTTGATAACTTTGGCAATGCTAGAAAAATACAGTTTGTTTTTTACAAGTTAAATTTTATCCAATTTTTGACGATTACAGGTCCTACAACTTTAAAATTATAATATATTTGCTAACAATGATCCCTGATATTATTGAAAACAGTAATGGTGCCACTCTATATTACGTCTTTCTGTAATATAGACAAAGCAAGGTTTCAAAGCCAAAAAAACAAAGGTCCGTCCTCTATGTATCTGAACGTAAAATTAAACTGAGATGCAAGGTGCTTTCTCCCAGTCTCCCGAAAGAAGGGAGCGGATCTCCAACCAGACAGGGTTGCAGTATCATAAGCAAAACACCCGATTGGAAAACACAGAGAAGACATACCACAAAGAAACATTAAACACAAAAAGACTACACATAATCCAACGATGCCAAGGGTAACCGATGCGGACTTAGGACGGTAACTGCTACGCAAATGAGTTAAAGAAGATCCTGACGATAATCTCAACCGCACTCACAATAGAGCACCGAATTGAACATCGACGCATCTCTAGCAAGCTAGAGATGGGACCAGGTGCCCGGGAGGAGTAAGCATCCCCTGTTAGCTAGTCGCACCCGCCGTCGATGTCTACGCACGAAAATGAAAACAATAATTATACAAAATACATGCACTGTCTGAGGTTATGTCTATATAGAAAGTACTTTGTCAGGGAAAGTTATCCGATTTACGTAAGTTCTGGATGAAGTCAGTTTCGTGTGATTATAAAGATAAGTTTACAGACAGTGGGGCGCAGTTGGTACCAATAGTAACCATGTATGAGGTGGCCAAATCTAGGCAAAAGTGCAGGATTGTTAATCGATTACAATAAAACATTGTTTTACATGTACCAAATAATTAAAACATACACATGTAGGAAGATTCCAACTTTTTCTACACAATATGCGTGTACCTACTTGTATAAATGTCTTCATACACAGACTAAACAATCATAAAGCTGTGCATGTACAAATGTTTTGATGTAAGGGGGTTCTTAAAACTACTTTTGTAGTCTACGGACTTTAGATGCTTTCTTTTTTTAGGAACCAGTTATTGGCAGTGAACCTAAAAAGGATACCAAAATTACAATTCTAACGCAACGTCGCCATAACATAGATTTTTATTGGATTTTTGTTCCTTCGTTATGGCTGTAAAACGAGAACATACTAGGCTTTGACCTTGCTACCGTCACATTTTGTTTTATATTCACAAAAATATAGATTGCATTAGAATGGAAATAACTAGATGCTGACATTATGTTTGCGGACGGTTAATGTTGATTTTATGGTGCAAACATCCGTTTTTCTGGCTCCGCTAATTATAACGCGTCGTCAGAAAAACTCAGTTTGTGACCGTCCAATAAGCATTTACCGTTCGCAAATGAATATTATGTAGAATTCTTTTATATGCGTGCTTTTCCACTTGATAGAGGCCGACTGGCCGAAAATTTGTGGATATAGAGTGTTCATTGTTATTTATCATAGGAAACTTCCCTACGGAGGACACTACTTCATTCTATATAAGAACAGTTTGAAAAATCCTATACATCCAATCTCATTATAAGAAAGGCAGAATTATAGGAGGTATGAAGGACATTTGTAAGGCAGAAATACTTAACTCATTCTATGCACATTTCATTTTATCAGAATTTATTATGAGTGGAGAAAATGTTTAATAATGAACAAATATTTACAGCTTGGCAGGCTCCAGAGACTTCAAGATTCGACAGCTTTCAACAAAGAAAAGCTTGATCACGATCGTGTGATTATGAGGACGAAAAGATTCCGACTATGGCCATATTGTCCTCCAATTTGTGGGATAAGTTCTGAAGGGGAACAACATGGCATAGTCAGATCTAGAAGATCCTTTGGTACAACTCAAAAGAAACGTCTTTTCAAAAACTTAGAGAGAAAAAGATCCGATGAATAATATGCGAAGTAACTTTTAAAAATCGAAAATGAAGAGGACGATCTTAATGAATATAATAAGTTTGTTGAATGAGAAATATCAATAGCAAATTTAGGAACATATTTACTAAGTGTAATTTTCGAAAATGAAGAGACCAGGAAAGAGCAAACAACGACTGTAATTGGGGTTATTAAGCGTTGGAACTATAAACTTGATAAAAAAATATATATTAGTTAACACAAAACAAGGACTCAAGAAGATTCCCTTGTATAATATACGAATAAATTGCATTGAATATTGTGTGTCTGATTTAAGCGATGTTTAATACTATCGACAGGAAGTCAATTTTTCAAACTAGTCTTTTTGTCCTTTCATTCCTTGACTTTTAGCTGACTTGAGAAAAACTTTAATTGAGCTATTGTTACATGTATATTCATGTATATTCCGTCCGTCCATCGTCCTTCAGTTTGTTTGGCCGTCCGACCTACAACTTTTAGCCCAGTTACAAATCTCGGCTCTTCGTGTCATGTGAGACGGGCATTTTGGCGGGTGAACGCCAACAGCAGGTTCATGGACTATAATTATGATAAGAGCTAGTGCAATGAAACATCAGTAAATAATTACTCCTATTGATTTTGTGGCCAAAAGGCTATGGTCATATTGTCGATTGAAAACGGTCTACAGATAGGAGGGGATCTCCAACAACACTAGGTTGCAGCACCCTCAACAAAATCCCAAAACACCAAATGCAAAAAACACAGAACATACACTCACAGAAAGAGACACCAAAGGGACAAGGAACACCAAATCACACCATAGAAACATTAAACATTAAAGAACACACATAAACCAACGACACCAATGGGCAACCGGTGTCGACTTAGGACGGTCATCTGCCACGTAAATAGCAGATGGTGTGTCTATCCTGTATGACGTGCGTTCTGGATTACAGATCAAACTACAGACGGTGTGGTTATCCTGGAATACGTATGTCCTTCATTGCAGATCAAACTAAATCGTGTATTGCAAACAAACAATTCATTATGAAAATTACCAGGGATGTTTCTAATGAGTCAAGGGTGACCCCTGTACATTTTCGGTCAAAATGACAAAGGTAAGGATTATAGGACTTTAATAATTGAAAAAAAAGTTTCTGGATCATATCAGAGTGTGAATTGCACCTGTTATATGAAACTTGCCGGCAAACTTACCTTTGAGGCAAGAACTACCCCTACTGGGTTTAAAGGTCATAGAGCTCTGGTAATTGGAAATAGTTCCTGGACACTATTTGATCGTATATTTCACTTTGTGTCATGTACATTACCAGAAATATACCACATAAGTCAAATAGGTTGTTAGGTTCAAAGGCCAAGGTCATAGGACTCTGATATCCAAATCAAATCAGATCGTATATTGCACCTGTCTCATGAAACTTGCCGGAAATGTATCCCATGTATTAGAACTAAACCCAATTGATATCTAAAGTGAAAAAGATAATATAACATAGGACTCCAATGATTGAATAGGGTTTATGAAGCATGTGTGAGTGTGCATCTATAATCAAGAAAGTTGCTAGATATGTTTCCAATTAGTAAATTTAAAGGTGATAACAGTATTATTGGAATGCATTACAGATCATACATAGTTCATATAAGTCTGCATATTTTTACTTAGAAGCAAGTTTTGCCACTCTGCACTTGGTATCTATGGTGAATGTTAAGCTTATTGCATTTTCGACTTCTCCTCTGGAACCCCTTGAAAGATTTTAATGAAACTTGATATACATGGAATACTCAAGATCCAAATTTAGTCAATGATCCTGATTTCTTCAGTGACGAATTTAGAGAGGGACAGGAAGTGCCAGAAAAAGTACATCTGTTCAAAAATCTTCCCCTGCGAAACCACTGCATGGATACGATAACCAATTCAATCTAGACAATTTATAAGGATTGTATATTGAAAAGGTTTTCGTCACGAAGATCGATCCAAAAAAGGAGGAATTCTCCGACAACTCGAGGTTGCACCACCCACAGAAAAAGTCCAAAACACCCAATGAAAAAAAAAGCAGAGCTGAAAATCACAGAAAGAGACACAAAAGGGACAAGGAACACCAACACACACCATAGAAACATCAAACACAAAAGACCACACATAAACCAAAGAGACAAATGAGCAACCGGAGCCGACTTAGGACGGTGTAGTTGTCCGGATTACCTGCGTAACCCCTACGCTTTTTCGATTAACCAGAGGTCTCGAAGAACGCACAATAATTATTGTGATGTAAGATAACCTCCTCATTGTAAGATGAACATACAAACAGACATCATGACGCAGGGGCCCAAAAACGCACAGATGGATATGAAAATGGATAGAAAAAATCAGAAAGTACAAAGCCCCCTTCACACTTTCACGGATCGAACCACGACTCCGCTACGACTCCAAAAAAGGTCTATCCGTGGCGAATTGGGACGCAAGACTCCAGTACGGATTAATTGCTACGGATTGCTACGGATAGCCCAGGATTGCTACGGATATCGTCCCGACATTGCTACGGATTGCTACGACACGCGTACGGACAGATACGGATTGCTACGACACGTGTTCGGATATATACGGATAGGTACGATTCGCACAAGGATAGCTACGACTTCAGTACGAATTTCCTATGCATTTTTTAATCCATAATATTTTACGAAAACAACGAATATTTTCAAATTTAGATGGTCTCACTTGTTTTATAACAGTATTTAGGCTTTATACATGCATTTATATCATGACCTGAAATTGAATAGTTGAAGTATCAACACATATATTGACCGAAAAACGCACAGAAACCTAATAAATTTAAAGTTTATATAAGACACAATCCTTGGCTATCCGTAGCAACCCGTGGTTGAGTCGTAACAATCCGTAGGAGAGTCGTAGCAATCCGTAGCAGAGTCGTAGCAATCCGTAGCAGAGTCGTAGTGATCCGTAGCTGAGTCGTAGCAATCCATAGCGGAGTCATATTGCTATTTGTATCACGAACATGGCCCCGGATTGCTACGGATGCGCTACGGGTTACTACGACTCCCCTACGGATAGCTTCGACTCCACTACTGGTTGTTTAGACTCCCCTACGACTCCGCTATGACAAATCTATCCGTAGCGGAGTCGTGGGAAATTTTGAACATGTTCAAAAATTTTCTGTCTTATCCCTGATAGCTGCGGATTGACAAGGATAGCTACGACTTGTCACGACTTGTTCCAGATCGAGCTAGGGATTGCTACGGATAGCTACGGATGTAGATTTATTCTCGATCCGTATCTATCCGTGGCCCGATCCTTGAAAGTGTGAAGGGGGCTTAACAAACAGAAATTTACACATTTTTGATGTCCTTTTGGACCTTGTCAAAAATACTCATTTTGTTCCGTTTCTTTAAACAATTCAATACAGGCATACGTTTAAGAAGTTTGAGATATTTTACGTTTACGGGTACTTATGGCCCTAGCAATGACGTATAACATACCTATAGGAAACTGATACATAGAATGTTGAAGTAGAAGTTATAAAATATACTCGGTGCAAGTAATCGAGAAATACATCTGCTTTTATAAAGAAAAATGTCTATACGTTTGTGTGTACTTTTATCCCGCGATTTACACATACTACAGATGTCCCGTATGCAATAAATGATGACGTCATACGCAGTAATTGCATCTACACGTGCAGTTTACTGTACATATCACGATTTCTAAACCTCTCTATCTTCTGCATATTTGTCACAGGTGATCACCAACAATACTCGGTTGTAGCACCAACAACTAGACACTCAACGCATACACACAGATTGGATACACACAGAATGAGACATGAAAGGGACAAGGAACATCAAATCACATAAAAGATCAAACACAAAAAGACTGTACTGATTCAATGGCCGTTTTATGACCTTTTATAAGTTTGATATTTCAATTTACTTACATGTAATGATAAAGGTGGACTATTTTATATATTTTTTACTTTTCCTTCACATACGCTTAAAGGATTTCGATAAATCGTCTTTCAGGCGACAGAGCTGGAAAGAAGTATCTAATACACTTTAAAAAATAGAGGTTTAGTTTAACTGCTCCACACTGCAACAAGAAATATGTGTTTATATCAATAATACGGAAGTTTCCAACTCTACACCTTCTAGAAGAAAATTTACAACCAATATATTATGTACCAGACACATGTTTCGGATATTTTAACGTAAAGGGTACCCCTCCTCTAACCTCTTTTCATCCAGAAACCGCTGCATGGATCAAATACCTAATTACGTCTAAAATATATCTGGATGGGTTATTGAAAAATGTATTCACGCGCTTTTGACGTTTTATTTTCGGAAGTTATAAGAACATTATTGTACTACAATTTATTTCATGCACCCATTAACTTCATATGATTTTCATGATAAAGTTATTCGGTTTGTGCAAAATTTATTTGATTGTTGTTCGAACAACTAGTAGTTTTTTTTATTAAAACCTGAAGTACATGATATTCTATAGGTCCCCTAGCGAAATTGTGTCCTAGATCGAGATTCCTATTACTAGGTAGTATCCAGGGCGGGGTCAAAAGAGTACCCTCGTCCTAAAACTTCTTTTTGAAAATTGATACAGAAACTTACAAAAATGGCTTCAGGGTCCAGATATCAGATGATTCAGATAATTCGAATCAGGGGTGTGCTTATAGTTTTCGTCTATTTTAGTCTACATTGCCTGGAAAACTGAAAATATTTTCATAAACTTGGTAGTCTATGTTTAAGAAATGAATGATATATTTTCCCTAGTAACTGCTTTTTGTTTGTAAATATTTTAACGATAGAAGAGTAAATTACAACAAATGATAAACGTTTTCAAATTCAATAGCATTATTTAAGAACTGATAAATTTGCAGCATGGACCATGATGCACTAATGATGCATTTTGAGAACTAATGCATTTTGCTGTTTCTGAAACTTGTCATTTCATCCAAATTGATGGAGGTTAATATCTAAGCACCATTTTGGTGATCGATTTTTATATATTTACATATGCCTATTCATTTGTATAGAATTTACACTGTAATTATAGGAGTATAACCGCGGTGGCGTGGTTTGAACTATGACGTCATAGTTACTTGGCTTGATTTGAACTTTGACGGTACGTAGTAACAGAGCCTTAGCAACGGAGTTTTATTCGTATTTTAACGTCATTTAAGCGTGAAAAACTGGAATGTAAATATATATAATAACTGTCTTTTGGAATGTGATTATACTGTGATAACCTACAATGGATCCAGGAATTATGTTTCTCATAATGCGCTAACGCGCATTATGGAACATAATTCCTGATTCCATTGTAGGTTATCACAGTATAATCACATTCCAAAAGACAGTTATTCTATAATTAGTTACTCTACTGAATCGACTGAAGGGGAATTTGGAGCCGTGCACTCTATGTAAATGAATGTACAGATTCAAATTTAAAAATAAAATCTATACTGAATGGATTTTAGTTGTTTATGAGGATCACTATTGCTTGATGCATCACTGCTGGGGATTTTGAACACTTATTATCCCCTCGCAATTCTTTTGCGGAGGGGATATAGCATGACTGCGTGGCGCCCATGTGTGTGTTTGTCTGTGTGTGAGGGAGTATGTGTGTGTCAGGGAGGGTGGTCGTGCGAGTATGTGTCTGTCCGAATCTTGCGAACAGCATAGAAGACAAAATGATGATCTTAGAAGTATCAAACCTTCCACAGATGTTCCCCATGGAGAGATGATGAAACCTATTAATTTTCAAGGTCAAGAGTCAAAGGTCAAGGTCACTGTGGACGGCTTAGGCTTAAATCCTCATGAACAACATAGAAGACTACGCGATCATCATAGAAACATTCAACATTTCACAAATGTTCGCCATTGGGAGAGGATGAACCCTATTGATTTTCAAGGTCAAGGGTCAAAGGTCAAAATCACAGTGGACTTTGGCTTTGAATCCTTATGAACAGCATACATTGTTTAGACTGAGGATCACTGACGAGGGTTTAGTATCCGAAACGTGCATGTCTGGTCCATGCTGTAAATTTATCAGGTCTTAAATGATGCTATTGAATTTGAAGATGGTAACAATAGAAGACGAAGTTATGTTAATAGAAACATCAAACCTTCCACAAATGTTCCCCATAAGGAGAAGATGAACCATATTGATTTTCAAGTTCAAGGGACAAAGGTCAAGGTCATGATGGACTTGTTCTTTAAATCCTTGTGAACAGCATAGAAGGCAAGGCAATCATAATAGAAACACAAAACCTTCCAGAAATGTTTCCCATGGAGAAATGATGAACCCTATTAATTTTCAAGGTCAAGGGTCAAAGGTCAAGGTCACTGTGGACTTAGGTTAAACATACTTGATAACAACATAGAAGACAAAGCAATCAAAATAGAAAAATAAAACTTTTCCATAAATGTTCTCCACAGAAAGAGAATGAACCCTATTGATTTTCAAGGTCCGGTGTCAAACGTCAAGGTCACTGTGGACTTAAGCTTAAAATCATTTTGCTCAGTGATATAGAATATGCAATAGCGATGAGATGCTACGCTTGCGTTGCCTTATTTCTTGTTGCAGTGTATAGCAGTTAAAACGTTCCTCATGACTTGATGTTTGAAGTGTAATTATAGTTACTTCTTCCTTGCTTACCCGCCTGAATGAAGCCTTGGTTTTGCCCTTTATCAATTTGAAATCAAATTATATTTTGCTATTCGTAAACTTGTCACTTCATTTAAATAAAACATCGAAATCAAAGGACGTAGACATTTGAGCACCGCCACTCTGATACTATTTTGGCCATCAATTTTACTTGTCGTTGCTACTGAATCGACCCTAGGGGAAATTTGGAGCTAAGCACTCTCTGCAAAGTAATTGTACAAGTTTTAATTTAAAAAATTAAGACCAAGACCAGAAGGCGCAACTGAAATGAATCTAAGCTGTGTCTGAGGATCCCTTTGGCCGGAAACATCACTGATCGGGATTTAATGTACAAGGTACATGAGTACACAGGCTAGCTTTGGTATCTTGGGTTTCTTAGACGCCTGTTTTCTTCGAGAAGGTAAAGAGTTGAAACACTTGACTAATGTTTATTTATATCTTTCTCTTAAGCCCACCTTCTTTCTTTTCTTATAGAAAAATATGCCTTCATATTAAGACAAAGATTTATTTAAGGTGCGTCATGTGTCACGCTTTTGGACCATTCTTGTGCATGTCCTGTTTTAGCACTGATTGAGCTTGAATTTTATAGATATTTCAATTCATTTTGGCCAATGTATCAATGTGCAACGACAACATTACTAGCATAGGAAACTTAACAAGTCCCGGTTGTCAATCAGTAAATGTGACTAGCTGATTCGACAGACCACAAAGAAGACCTCGAAGTCATGGCATTCGTATATATAATAGGCCTGAGATACATAGTTTCTCCTTCGATGACTTGGTTCCATTTTTGAATGAGCTTCTAGGCCTGCATCATATCCTTACCAAATTATACTCTGTTCCTTTACGAAAGTTACACGAAATCTACGAATATACTAAGGACCTCACATTTACAGATACACGTTTTCCAGAATACAGACTACGAGGAGTCATCTTGGATATTTCTACTTTTCGTTTATTTCAAGCAGTTAGATCTGATAAATCAGAAGAGAAAACAAACCGCCCTTTCATTAAAGTAAGATTTGCAAACAAAGGTATTGATAAATTGAATCTTGGTCACATTTTGAATCACAAAACTGTCACGGAAAAAATTCCCGCCATATTTCAAAAGAAACACTTAACACTACAATCCATTCTAAATTGAAAGAAAGACTCGCAAAAATTATAAGTAATGCGTTTTCAAGCAAGAACGGCAATTACAAATACAAATTTATTGTTGTTAATTATGACAAAACCTTCTTTGTGAAAGAAAAGTCCGATTCTAAAAATAAGTACACTGAAACAGTTATTATTCAGATGTTAAACTTACTGATCGACAACATTTTTGTGGCGTTCCAATGAGGACCAATTGTATCATGTGGTGGAGTTTTTTGTTTGTTTGCTTTGGTTCCTTTTTATCCTGATTTTGTATGCCTTCAGTATATGATTTTCTGAATTATCTATTTTGTGCTGTATATAGGAATATGGTCATTATCCATATTTGTCATTCTGACTGTATCTAAGACTTCAGTTCATTATTTAGAACATGACTATACGTCATCCCATTGTCTAGACAGTTCTTTCTATGTGATATTGTCTCAACATGATCCATTTCCGTCAAAAGTTCACCTGTAGCTGTCCATTAAGATTGTCAAAACTGTCCATTATCAAAAATAATGGACAATTAAAGAAAACTTAATGGACAGTCACAGGTAAATTTTCGGACAAAAGATTCCTAATTATGATGACATTATATTACACAGAAAGAACTATATGTCCCAAAAAATTGTTTTCCAAGTTTCTTTGATAATTCCTATTTTAGATATCATATCCATTAAAACATGACTATGACGTCATCCCATTGTCTAATCAGTTCTTTCTATGTGATAGTGTCTCAATATGATCCTTTCTATCCCGAAATTGTACCTGTAACTCTCCATTAAGTTACATTTAACTGTCCATTATTTTAATAATGGACAGTTAAAGGTAAATTAATGGACAGTGACAGGTAAATTCCCGGACAGAAGAATCCACATTATGATGACACGATATCAAATAGAAACAACTGCACATTTCCCAACAAAAATATATTTCCGAGCTTCTTTGATTATTTCGATATCAAATTCCATAGCTATCATTCCGTTTTGTAAAACAGCTTCCTTTAATGAACAAAAGATAATCCATCGGATGCGCAGAAAGCGTAATTTTCACGTGGTGGCATTACAAGATCAAGTACGTTCGAAAAATGCATATAAAATAAAATAGAAATAAATGAAATACACGTAAAATGAAGTAAATGAAACTACAAAATGTTGAAATCCGTCGAAGTCCAAGACGACACATAAGTTCTCTGTCGGTTTCTGTAACTTGAAAAGAAAGAAAAATAGTATACAGACAGAAAAAAAACCCAGTCTTAATCCAAAACATCTAACAGTTTTAATTATCTCTTTTTTTTTTCGAAGTGTTCTAGATGAAAATAAAACCGCGTTACGAACGAAAAAGACGTTGTATATCACAGACGTGGCTACATCGAAATGAATGATTTTCTCAACAACTCATTGATTGACCTTGACATGAAAGTGTCCATTATTAAGACAAAAGAATTCGATCGTTTGACTGGCCATGAATTCAAGCTACGTACACCTGGATATCATCTCTTGAACAATGATACGGATCTTGATTTTGAGGTGTCCAAATTTCTGCAAAAGGATCTACCTGTGACTGTCCGTTATTAAAACGAAAGATGTCATGTTTTAAGTGGGAGAAAAGCCTCAAACTATCCATTATGTCAGAGAAAGAACTGATCTCGGCCCTGACGGGCCTCGATCAGTACTTTCTCTGACATAATGGATAGTTTTCGGCTTTTCTCCCTTACTTAATATTCCTCTTGTTGGTTAAATATGTTCCTCTTTATTAATAAACGAAAGAATCCATCGATGCGCGGATTTCGTAATTTTTATGGGGAGATAATTCAAGCTCGTAGGTCCGAAATAGAAGTAAATCAAATACATGTAAAACAAAGAAGTAAAACTACAAAATGTTGGAATCTGGCGAAATCCAAGACGAATTACATCCTATGTTTCGCGTTGTCTTCAGAAAAATACTTAAAAACTCCCGCGAAAGTCTATATCCAAAACACGACGCTTCAATTAAAAATGATCAATTAGGTTTTTAAAAATATTTCATTGATAAAAATAAAAACGAGGTCCATACGAAAAATATATCGTATACGTATATCACAAACTTGGCTACATCGAAATGACATATTTTCTCAACAACTCAATGATTGACATTGTCATGGAAGTGTCCATTATTAAGACAAAAGAAATCTATCGGTTAACTGACCAGGGATTCAAGCTACGTGCACCTGATCATCATCCCATGATCAATGATACGGTTCTTGATTTTGAGGTGTCCAAATTCTGCGTAAGGATCTTACCTGTGACTGTCCATAATAAAAACAAAAGATGTCATGTTTTAAGTGGGAGAAAAGCCTAACACTATCCAGTATGTAAGAGAAAGAACTGATTTCGGCCCTCACGGGCCACGATCAGTACTTTCTTTGACATAATGGATATTTTTCGGCTTTTCTCCCTAGCATAGCTAATATCAGCGGAAAAAGTTTGATAATTTGAACGACGTATACGGACATATACTTTTTCTTCACCATTTTGAAAAGTCTTCCCTAGGAGTACATGTTAATGTTTGTTTGACAAACTCGTTGAAATTCAGTATCTCTGATATTTTGACCTTAACTAGCCTAATAAGGATGATTTTCGTAATTTTTGTGTAAAATCGAGAAAATTTTAAATGATCGGTAAAAATGGGTACCTATGGTAAAACTTTATCAAAGTCAAGATTTATACAAAGTTTTTAAGCTGTTTCATTGTATATAAACAAAGAAAACTAAAATAAAAATGAAATGAGGGCATGTCAACACTTTTTGTATTTTCTTTACAAATGTGCTATTTTAAGCAACAATTTTCCGGCATTTTTTACTCAGTTTTTCAAATTGGCAAAAATCTGATTTTCATCATGGACCTATTAATTTTCCTTCATAAAATGATTAATTGAAACGAATACTCTAGTTTCATATGGTTATTATAAAATCGTTGATATTCCGTCATTCAGAAATGACATGCCTTAAGCAACAGTTAAATTATGTACACTGAAAGGCCATGTCCACTTGTGTACTTTGAAATACTAAAGGCCTTTCATATTTATGTACAATATGAAAACTTTGTCAGTTTATTGCACTGTCATCTTTCCCTTAAGGTGATATCACACGTTTCATGTTATACAACACTTATTTTCAGAAAAAAAGTATAAATCTCATTTTCTAATGAAATTCAGATGTAAGGGACAATCTTAGGAGGTCACCATGCAAAATTTTGAGATTTTGAAACTGATCAGACTTTTTAGCCATCCATTGATTGTAATGGACATGCTCATTTCTTGCCTATATATTTTTTTCAGCCCAAGATTTTCAAATGAAACTTCATATATGATTCCCTCGTCATATTATACAAATTCTTATAGAAAGAAATCATTCAATGACCACGTCATATGTAGCGAAATCGGACTGAATGTGTAAATTATCATGTAAATATTATCAAAAGTGCAATTCGAGTTATTTTTCTTTACTATGTGACCAAAGACAAAATCATACGAATTTGTATAACCAACTTTTTTTAAACATCACAGCAGTGTTCCTTCACTCACAAAGATTTCAATGTGTAAATAAATAGAGCCGCATGCAGATATTATATGATAACAGGACAGTGTGTGCACATGTGTAATGATACTACCATATGAGTAATTATATTATGCGTTTCTCTACATTCAAACACTTTGCTGACACCTGACTTATTTCTGGATAGATACGACATACATGTATGTATGTAGGTGAAAAAGTCTTTTAAAACATTTCAAATAAGTTCAATTTCAGCAAACATTTGACTATTGTTGATCACTGTAGGCTTACCATTACTTTACAAAGAAAAAAAAAACATTCGTATTTACACACGAATAACAATCTGATGATTACTACTGTGCTCAGGCTCGAACCACGGTCTCCCCGCATGGAGGGCAAAAGTTCTACCTCTGAGCTATTGGTTCGACTTGCCGAATAAGCGATTATTACAAAGCCAAAACATCAAGGCATTTTAAGTAACGAAAATCGGAAATCTTCAGTGTGGAGGTTTCTTTAAAATTCTCGTCTAAGGGAGGCTACTGAAACGCGTGTGATATCCCGTTAAGCACCATGACTTTTGATTGAATAAACATCAAAGAAGTACCTATGAAATTTTAGCCTCAAAATCGAGAAGGCAAGGCAAAATCATTGCAATATCCACAGGAACGGTTGCGAACCTCGGAATGAATATCATTCCAAAGTGAAGACCAGGTGCCCGGGGAGAGTCAGCGTCTCTTGATGGCATGTAACACAGCTCCATGAAAACTTCAAATTCGGTGATTTTTCCGAAAATAAATATTTCGTGGGTATAAGGGAGGAAGAGGGAGGGAGAAGGGATGGAGGGTGTGGTAGGGGGATGTAGGGGTGGGTAGGGTGGAGATATATATCCCCGTGTACTCTGGACATTAGTCCCTGCAGAACATAAAGCCAATTCCGGTAAATTGGTTAAATGCGGTATCTTGACGTACATGTCTGGTCCATGCTGCCAATTTCATCTGTTCTTAAAATGATGCTATTGAATTTGAAAACGTTTAAAACATTAAACATAAAAGAATATTCCATCATGGAGGTTTATGAATTATTATTATGCTGAATATTTTCATTGTATCGTTCAAAGAAAAAAAAAACAGCTCCAAAGACAGTCGCTTTAGCTTCAGATATTTTGCAGTTAGACTCCTTGACCTCAGATTCTAGATGTATTTTAGATCACGACAGGAATAGCGATGAGGTTTTAAGGGCATGTCAATGTGTTTACACACAGATCTCGACATGTACGTTATTAATTCTGAAGTATTGCGATGTGTCAGATGAAGTACTTCATCACTATGAGATATTGATATTACATGGATTTGGCAATGAGTCGTACTATTTAAGATTTTGTATGGTCATCAAAAGATAATAATGTTAAAAACCAGAACATAATGGTTGATCGTATTTTCAAAAACCACTGAAATCTAGATATTGCTTTTTCTAAAAATGTAGACTACATCAATCTCTCTTCCTACAAATCACACCTGATGATTCTGGCTCAAAGGGAAAGAAACGTCAAAGATTTAGGTCAACATCTTCAAGAACATACGATGGATAGAATGTTGTGATTGTATACTGTCTCCATAGAATTCGATGACGTCAAAATTTTAATTTTTTTTCAGACTGTTGCTCTAATGAATATGAAATAAAACCATCGATGAATACAAGTGATTCATTGTCTTTTCTTATTTCATCCTTTTTATCTCTCTTTATAGAAGCCATCAAGGACAAGAAGAGACTTATCGCGTAAAAGGAATTATCTCGTGTCATATTCAGACGGGGTTTTAATACTAAAAATGATGTTATGGCAGTATTCCAGGTGAATGAGTTGTAAATTAGATATTTGAAATTTGAAGTTCTTGACAAATTGATATGTCACACCAGATTAGATAAACTTAACTGGAAATCTAGAAGCTGAAACCTGCTGTGACAACGTTCGTATTTATAACCTTGACAGATGAACATAATAAAGAAGGAAGTCATTATCATTTCTCAGCATTTCTCGTTACAAGACCTAACGTACATATACAACATTAAGGACATTTGAAGTGAAGCTTTGTATTTTCAGCATTAGGTAAATGAAAAACTTATTATCTGGGATAACATTTTCTGTCATTTGAAGTGTGTAAACTTAGCTTATATCCATATGTACGGAAGCATATTAGTGTAAGATTGAAATTCTTTTTTATTTACTACACATATAAATGATTAAACATGTCAATTTGACACTTTTATCTGTAAATTTGACAATTTTTATCCTGAACATTTTACACTTTTTTCTATAAATTTACACTTTTATTTGTAACCTTTACACATTGAAGTATACAATTTTCACTTTTATGTGTAAATTTTACACATTTAAAAAGTGTGAATAAGAGAAATTTAAGTGTAAATTTTGCACATTTTTATAAAGAGTAAATTTTACGTATTTCAGTGTACATTTTACACTTTTTTTTGTAAATTTTACACTTTTTTCTGTAAATGTTACACTTTTTTCTGTAAATGTTACACTTTTTCTTTACCTTTTAAACTTTTATCTGTTGATAATACACAATAGTAATCATATTTTATTGTTTTGTGTCAGATAATGTATGGGGGAAGGGTAATACACATATTCATTTAACTACTCAAGGGCATACATGTATGTTGAGGACCCGGAAAGAATATAAAGTCGCTATAAGGTCATAACAATTAAAAATTTTGTTATAGACATATCCATGAGTTTTGAAATTTTTAAAACATTCCATCACGGAATGTATCGCGATGGTGCATCCTTATAATTAAGTACAGTGTAGGGCAAGATCCATTATATCATGGTTCAAGAGTGCCATCATAACAAGAGTCTGGAAAGATGACGAGAATAGGGCGTGCTAGTGGCTGACCCCCTTACCTTATTGGGGCGGGGATAGGTTACCCCGGTTGCTGATATGCGCAACTTTCTGAGATGACAAATATGGATAATGACCATATCCCTGTATACAGCACAAAATTGATAATTCAGAAAATCAGAAACCGAAGGCATACAAAGTTAGGATATAACAGGAAACAAAGCAAACAAACAAAAACCTCTACCAAATGAAAAGAAGCGAACTCCCGATATGGGAGTGAGACCAGGTGCCCAGGAAGAATAATCATTTCCTGCTTGCATGCAACACCCGCCGCTACAATTCGGTAGAACTGTCACATATGGTTACTTCCATAAGAGACATAGAGTACAGTCTTTGGTTGGATGGTTCAAATGGTCTATGACAGAATATCATCCACCATTCTGGAGTGTGGGACATCATGATGTATGACGAGTTCTCCATATCGACCGTAAAACTTCCTCAGTGACGATGTTAGTCGGTCACAAACATATTCCTGACTGAGAAGCTTATCTGAAAGACGCCTTCCTCTCAGAACAAATCCGTATGTCTGGTACTTGCTCTGACATAGCGTATCAACTGAGATATGAACACGCCACAAGCAGGCGATGAAGGGATGTTGCTACTCAGAAAAGGAAAGTTTGTAATGCTGAAATTGAAGTCGTCACGTTTGTCATAGAGTGAGGTGTTCATGTGGCCATCAGTGTCGTAGGACAACATTATGTCCAAATAGGATTCTGAATTATTTGTCTCTGTGGTTTCTTTGATTTCAAGTTCCGAATGATAGATACTGCTGAGGCAATCCGCAAATTTTGGATTATTGATGGACAACACATCGTCTGTGTATCTGTAATTGAAGTTGAAGTAAGTTTTTGATGACCTCTAACAAAATTCGGCTCCACCAAAATCCTACTGTGAATTAAACATGCATTTTTGTAACATTTTAAAAACTTTCTTTAAAGTATCTTATTGCATCGAACACAGCTGTTTATAACATCACCAGGCACGTAGCCAGGGTAGAAATTATGTGTACTCATATCAATCTAGGCCAAGGTCAATAGACTCAATACCTGTGATAAAAACCAAACTCCTTTCCTATCTCGATTCAATGTTGAAATATGAAATTTCAAGTAGAACTGCATGTATATAAAATAACATTTACGAGTTCATTGTCCAACCTCAAGGACAATACGCTTGCATGTTCAGATCCTCTCACTATTCTTTATCTATATCGAGGTAACGCAACGGCTGAACAAAATTGTTGGCACAGACAGATAGGCGGACATCGCTGTTTTATAGGCCGCAATAAGACCAAAAAGAGAAAAAATGTGTGTGTTTGGAGAGGGATGAAGTTTCAAATATACATGTATTCTATTTATCACTCCTATACAGGTATTGAGTAAGCATACATAGGTGGATCCAGACCTCTTTAAAGTGAAATTGAAGGTTCAAAATTTTAAAATTCGAAATTGTGTTAATTTTTAAAAATGTACATGTAAAACTGGTAGCGCGGCGAACAGAAAATTTTCAAGTTAATAATCTTATTTCAGTCCTTTTAGGAGATTAAGATGGTTTACTTGCGTATATCGGCGAATACAGGATTGTATTTTGCCTATCTAGGAAATGTAATAAAAAAATTTTCCAACAAACATTACACAAAAAAATACGACGTAATTTAAATTTTTGTAAGAAAATATACTCTTCTTAGATAGCCACAATCATACATGTACCATGTCTTAAAAAGGACAAACGATAAAGCGCTAACCAAAAGGGAAATTCTCTCTCTCTCTCTCTCTCTCTCTCTCTCTCTCTCTCTCTCTCTCTCTCTCTCTCACACACACACACACACACACACACACACACCCACACACACACACACACACAGACATCTGTCAGCTTACTGTAAAAGAAAAAGAAATAAAAATTAACACCATCTGATTTGTCTCAAACGATACAAATGTAGTAAAGTCGGTTGTTTAAAAAAAAAAAGAATCTTGACTATCATTTTAAAATCAAAGAACCATATTTATTTCAGGTCTTTTTTTGGAGTGGAGTTATAAAGGGTAACTCAGTTTCGGTGTATAAATACTATTAGTCTGTGGCCTCAGCTCCGTCATCTGGTTGTATATTTCGCCGGCCACAGTTGGGTGTGTAAAGTTAAAATAAACCCTTGTTAACAAAGAACAGTTTTAATTTTAAATCGGATACTTTCCTAACTTCTAAAATGAATGGCTTTAAATAGCGCTTATTGCAAAGTGAATAAAAAAGAAATATCAAATTTATCAATAAACATGTATCAACTAAGTCTTCTTCCGGAAACGTAAGACACTGATTGTCCGTTTAAAACCTTACAAATATAAAACCGCGTAAATTTCCGTATGAAAGAAACGTTTGTTTGGTGGGATTATTCATCATTTATTTGTGTAGTTTTACATGGTCAAGGAGCGCAGGTATTATGAAAACTGAAGAATTTCAATGCTTAATATTCATCTGAGTATGCATGCTTCATATAAATCCAAATGGGTGACCATATGAGGCGTGTTTACTGTAAACAACTTTGAGCAACCTTGGATAAATAACGATGTATCTGCATTTGCAGTATTGACTACGTGCACATGATGATATTCCAAGGGTGCATCAAAGCTAGTGACTTTATAAGGTCGTTTTCTACTGCAGAATAGTCTGTTGTAGTCATTAAAGTGAATTTACGTAAAAAGGAAACATCTTGCATGTCCGATTCTTGGTACGTACTGGTTAAAATGCTCCTTTTGGAATTTTGAGAATGCGTTACTATCATCTCAAGAATTTCGAGAGCTTTGAGTTACTATCATTAGAAATTTGCGTTACTATCTTCTTGGATAAAAAGTTCGCTGCCTGTTTTCTGCTCTAATTAATTAGAAAGATAAAAGATTTATGAAGGTTCTGCTATAATAATACTTTGTATATGTACATTTCCATCGCTTCAGATTATTGATATACACTAGAATAAGTGAAATAAAAGGGAAAATCGTTTCTGACTGTTTTTGTGTCCGCCATTACTATCATCGGTTTAACACCAGTGATCTTTTGCCTTCAGAGACCACAGATTGAATAAATCTAGCTTCGTACGAGTAAAGGAAAATGTGGGCTAGGAGTGGGGCACAACTGGTCCCCATTAGAATTCCGACAATTTGCTTGAAGACCTTACCTCCAAACACCACAAATGTTGTCGATCAGAAAGTTTAAAATCTGAATAATATCTATTTTAGTGTACTTATTTTCAGAATTGGACTTTTCTTTTACAAATTAGGTTTTGTCATAGTTAACAACAATTTTGTAAAATCTCCAGAAAGTTTTACTTGTTTGTGAAAGCGAAAACCTTGTCCTAAAAGTTTCTTTGTAACTTGCAAATTTCTACTGTGAAAATCCTAAACATCAGTACATGCTCTAGCATAACGGATGAACTGTGAAATGTAAATAACGTACGACGGTAATGTCGGAACATGACCGTCTTGCCAAGGAAAATTTACTATGTTGAATCCAAAATCACCTCGTTTGCCATACACACTTGTATAAATCTGTCCATAAACAATTTTAATAGGTCCAAAAATGATATCTTTGTGTTTGTAAAGTTTGCCTTATTTTGAGACAATTCTTGTAGATAAATACATTTTTACACTTTTTTAAAAACAGAATTGTCGATAGTAAGAATATCACCCAGGCACCTAGAAGTACCAATGAAACTTTTCAAATTATCATGTTTTCTTTGGTTTTAAATGTTTTGGATAAATTCTTTTTCATACGTGTATAAAAACACATCTGCAACAAGAGGCGTACAACACCAATAGGGATTCCTAGGAGTTTCTTACTAAATCGTACATAAATGTTGTCCATAAGGAATGACAAGGCAATACACAGGTCACTATATGTCCATACTTTGTATGATTTGTATTCTGTGGCGGAAAAGAAACCCTTTGATGCAGGTGAACAAATATGTGTTTTCCCCTCTCGATCAAAAACACCATTTCATGAGTTTGGAGAATCGATCATTAATTTTGACGTGAGGAAGCGTGTTGTAGTTCTAACCTAAGATAACAAAGATGGGATAATGTTAGATAATTTAATGTATTGTAAGTTGCTAAAATACACTTTGCTGTGTCTAAAACTCACTATTGTTAATCACTGTTGTTAGTAAAGAAAGGAAGGGATCTCCAACAACACCTAATTGCAGCACCAACAGCAACCTCCCAAAACACCCACTGTAAAACACAATGAAGACACGCACAGAAATAGACGCAGTGGTACAAGGAACGTCAAATTACAGAAAAACATAAAACACAAATGACTACACATAAACAAACGAGACCAATGGGCAAACGGCAAATGGGAAGTATTAGACGGTGTGATTATCCTGGAATACGTGTGCACAACCCTCTCCCTTTTCCGATTACCCAGAGGTCTCGAAGAACGTACAATTGTGGTGTAAAACAACCTCCTCACTGTCAGATGACCACACACAAACACAACCGCAAAACACAGGGGCCCAATTAACACAGATGAATATGTAAATGGTATATATCAAGTAACACTGATGAGGAAGGGGATCTCCAACAACACTCAGCTGCAACAACCAATGTAAATACACGGAGCAGACACGCAAAAAAAAGACGCAAAACGGAACCAGAAACACCAACTCACACCATAGCAACATTAATCCCGAAACACGTGGTTGATGCTTTAAAATGGGTTTGAAATTTTCGTCAAGAAGGTAAAGAGTTGGAACATTTTGAATTATTGAGAGTAGCTTTAGTCTAAATTAAAGTAATCGACAGGTTAATCATTGCGATAATAAGGATAAGTAATGTTTGCAAGGATCCATTTTCATATATTTTATTATACTTTATAAAGAATGGCTATTGTACAATAGAGGAGGATATGTCGGATGAATCAAGCAGCGAAACATTATCTATTGACACGCCTGAACCTCCAATCATTACTCAATATGGGAATAGCAGCGTCATGGTGTCATGCAGAGTACCGAAATGTACAGACACAGAAGTGAAAGAAATAGAGGTATCATATAAAGAAGCATCTAAAAAACATTTTCGAACAAAGTGTTTCAGCACTCCCCAAACTGAGATATTTATTACCGATCTTGCAGTGAGCAAATCATACCATTTTCAAATACGAGCAAAAAATTTGGATGATGATGTTGTCAGCGATTGGAGTGAAAAAACTAAAGCAAAAATTGTTGAGTATCAGAATAACAATCCAGCAGTGCCAGGCAAACCTTTTCTTTGGAAAAAAGAAGGCTGTCATTCCATTACTCTTAAATGGAACCCTCCAGAGCTGTTGGATGGAGACGTAGATCGATATGAGATATACGTCTTTCATGAAGGGCATGATACGTATAGTTTGTATTCATATACAACCTCTACTACCGTTGATAACTTGAAGCAAATGTGCTCCTATAGATTCAGAGTTCGTTCCGAGAGGCGAATTGGTGAGGAGGTTGCTTACAGTGGCACGAGTGAAGACAGCGAGGAGATCCAAACTGAGATGTCAATAGGATATTATTTGAAACAACACGAAGACACCATCTGTGAAAAGTATCAGCGGATGCCAAGTATGAGTTTGCATAAGATAAAATGTTATCCTTGTGGGGAGATTGACCATGCAAACAAAATAAGGCACATTCTAGTCGGTAAGAATCTTTACAGAAAAGACCTTTACGTTACCAAACTACTAAACTTGCTAATTTCTTCAGCCTCAAAACTCAACTCAATCTCATACATATTAGGTCTATAGCAATCGCAGATATTTTGAATAGACTCAACCTTTTCAACTCTAAGAAAAAACTTACCTTCATTTCAACCCTTAGAAAATACTTACCTTCTATTGTCTTCTTTGTGGTTTTACAAATGGTGTTTTGGGGGTGTTGGTGTTGCAACTAGCTATATATTGTTGATGGAAATCCCCCTCCTTTCTTCTACCTAACTGACGGTAGTAACTTGAGTCTTGAGTAATGTTTATAAAAAATATTCATCTCGATAACCTTTCTCTACCCTGTGTGTTGTGTGATGGTGTTGTGATGATTTGCTGTGGTGACGTAATTCTTGAAGATTTCTTCGATATCAATATAACCAGGATTACAGTAGTTTCTACAGTCTTCTACCAGCGCATTCTTAAGACTTGCATTCTGACTCACTGTGGCGACGGGACTCCATTTACATAAAATTATTCATTTGGACCCCTGCATTTTGCGGTTTTGTCTGTGTGTGGTCATCTTACCGTGAGGAGATTGTTTTACACCACAATTGTACGTTCTTCAAGACCTCTGGGTAATCGGAAAAGTGGGAGGGTTGTGCGCACGTAATCCAGGATAACCACACCTTCTGCTATTTCCGTTGGTTTATGTGTAGTCCTTTGTGTTTGTTGTTTATATGTCGTAAGTCTCTTTTTCGTCTCTTGGTATGCTCGTCTTTGTGATTTCGTTTCGGGTGTTTTGGTGTTTTGATTTTGTGCTGGGTCTGGTTGGAGATCCCTCATTTCTTTATCGTAAAATCTTAAGCCGTATTGTGTTCAATCAAAACAATAAGTAAATGATATAGTTTATGTTCAATGCTTGGCAGAATTTTTATTCACCGTATAAATCTATTTTTTAAGGACAAGGGAAAGAAATAGGTCATGCAAACAATGCAAGATATGTTCTTCTTTTTGGACAAACTGGAGCTGGAAAAAGTACAATCATCGATCTGATTGTGAATCATGTTTATGATGTAGCATGGCAGGACGATTTTCGTCTGAAAGCTGTAGATATGATGGAGGATGAGAAAAATAGAGATCAGGTATTTTTTTTTACTATGTTTACTATTATTACAGCGACCAATCTGAAAAAAGAGGCTTAGTTTTCAAGTTTAATCAACAAACCTAACACAGACCAGAATTTGGTCTGAACTTTTAGCTGAATACTCCTGCTTTCATGCTTTAGCTGTCGTAAAGAATATATCATTGTCATTGAGTGATAAAATCGTGGAAAATTAAAACGAAATATTTATAGTTAATATCCTCAGCATTCCTATATTTTGTTCTTGTTTGTTTGAAAGTCGTTGCAATCCATGTATTAGAAATGTTAATATAATATATAATTGTTTAAGTGGAAGGATATTTTCTCCTCCCTCGAAAAATTACAGTTTTATCTTAATTTCAGTGAAATAGGAGGAATCCGTGTTAATATCTTCTTTAAAACAAAAGACTGAATTTTTTGTCTCGAAACATATCGACAAATATATGTTTATTTTTTCTATGGCCGTTTTATCGAATGTTTTCCTAAAGGGCCAATAAATAAATGTAAAAAACTAATGCGTATATATTTTGACTTAAGGTGGGTCCCTACTCGTGAATTTAACAGATGAATTTTGTATTTTAAGGTTATTTTCTATACAGAATAGTCAAAATGACATAATGAACAGAGACATAGATACTATTAGGTAATTTTGTTTTCATTAAAGATACAGTACATTAAAGAAAGGTACCCTAACACTTAAAAATTGAGAAATATCAAATATCCATCATATGCTTTTGAACCCTCCAAATTCAGTGATGATACTAATGGGTCATTATCAAAAATTGCAGCCAAATCTGAAGCATGAAAAATCAGAAAAATATCGTCTGATTTTCAAATAATTTTTCGATGACAAGAAAAACAAGTAACCACAACTTCAAATCAATATAATTTGCAAACAAATAAGCATGACAAATAGAGTTTTAAGAATCGTAAAGTATGTCGACTAAGAAAAACGTGTCAGTAGTGTAACGTATGTTTTAAACCATTATTTCGACTTCTGATGCAAACAGCACAAAAGGAACTTTGTAATCAAGTGAACGGCTTATAAATCTATCTATTTCTTTTATTCCTGCTAGTTTTTCATGATCAGTTTAAATTTCTATGCGCATACAAACTCTAAATATGGACAAATGCATGAAGCTACAAGATATTTAATGAGTTTAAATTGGAGCCGATATATTCCTTAGAAGTAGTGTTCCTCATTTTGTATAAAATGAATTAAATTCTTTTCTCAACAATAAGAATAGATCAGATGTCATAATTTTTACGAAAGTTATTCAAAATATAACCCTCGTTACACCAGTGATTTTGACGATTACACCAATGACAATTTTGTTACTCCACTGACATCGAAATTTATCATATGTTTTTCATGCCCTTAAATACGAAAGGGACATACCACACTTGTTCATAAAGTACAAAATGTCCAATTTTAAGATTATGTGCAGTAAAATGGATGGAAGTGATCTGTATTAAGCTATATTTTCTATTTTCTGTAAGCAGTGTAACACCAATTACAAGAAATATAACACCACTGACAAAGTCATATTAAAGATAAAATATATTCGAGTTAAAGAAAGAAAATGACAAAATAAAAGTGTTGGTATGAGGAAAAAGAAACAATTCAATTGTTGTATTTTTTAAATCCTAAGTAATGTCTACATGAGACTATTAATTTTCAAATACTAAAATTTGTGACACCAATGATTCAAGTTGTAACACCATTGACTTATGTATAGGCGTTCTTATTACCAACATTTTTCTCCTGATATTTTGAATTGTAAATTTAAAATGTAACAATTCCAATTAGAAAACAGTTTTAATTCATAAGCCTCCTACTGACAAACCCGAGAGGGACTATTAGCTTACTCTCTGTATGTCAGTCTGTATGTCCGTCTGTCCATCATTTTAGCCAAGTTTTCAATACTTTTTTTCTGCAATGGACTAAGATAGTGAGCAAAAATATAAAACAATGTACCTGTTTTCGTTTTTGGTAGGTACACTTGAAGTTTCAGTAGGGTCACAAGTGTCGGCCACCACTTTTGGAAAAGTAATTACCCCAATACAAAGTATTTTTGCAATATAGAATATAATGTTTGTTTATTTGTTTTGGGGTTGTTTTTTTTTGCATATTTATGTCATTTATTTACTTCGTTTGAGAACATAGAATTATCTTCAAAATAACCGAAACAAAATCTGTCTGGAATTATTTGAATTGATCAACCTTGACAAGAATTTGATATTCTGGGTGTGCACGTATTTTGCACTAAATTTGATTACTGAGGTCATAGAAGTTAATATCTGGTCTTTTATTTTTTTCTTCTGTAAACAGTAAGAAAGTTCCAAAGAGTCAAAATGGCTAACACAATAATAGTTTTAAACAGTGAAAATAAGGTATTTTTGTTGTGTAGATTATTTATAACCGTTCTGTTCGGTGCTCTCATACCTATTCTGTCTTATTAATTTTGTTGAATTTAAATTACTAAGGTATACTTGTAAACCACACGTATCAACAATCTTTATTCGTATAAGACCACTTCACGTGTATAACACCAGTGCCACCCTATTGACTGGAACATGCTTTTGGTGTCCACCACGGTCATTTACATGTATTTTTGATATGTGTGATATTGCCACCTAAGTAAACATGAAATCTCTTTATTTTATTGATGTTAAGGTTCATGAATTATTTGTTTTTCTTTTCCTTCAATTTTCATAATTTTTTGTTGGTGTTTGTCCCTTGTGTGCCACCAAATTTAAGTGTTGATGTATTTATTTTTTGTGGATGTTACAAAGGGTCTTTGTGAAGATCACCTTCAACCGTAATTTCTATTCTCTCCGCGATTTCATCCCATCAATCTCACAATCATTTCTGGTTCTCGAATGATGTGATGGTCATTGGTGTAACAGGATTCAAAACATAATGCTTTTTAGAAGTTGAATTCTCGAAAACTTTGGTATTGAAACTTTGATGAACACATTACATACTACTGATCGTATTTCACTTAAAAATCATAATTTTCATTTATGACATAGAAGACAAAATCCAGAAAAAATAGCAATATGTCAATGGTGTTACTCGGTATGTCGGTGATGTAACACAACTAGCATTATCGTGAAATTGGCTCTCTTTAAATAGATATAACCTACATACGTTTAATGCTAAACACAACATTAGGACATTTATATCCTTTGAATACTTCATTTCCAAAACACAATGAAGATGCATCACATTTAGACTGTATTTGTCACTGGTGTAACGAAAATTGTAAATGGTGTAACTATAACACCACTGACCGTTTCACCAATGATGTATTCATCATTAACTTACAATAACTTCGATAAAGTGTTGTCCCTGGACTTTGTAATACTTTCTATAAACATTATGTTGTATCAAAATTTGCAAGGAAAAAGTACACCATGCTAAGTATTATACAATTGATAAAAATAAAGGTAACACTACTGACGTGAAACAAATGTACGGTTCAGCTAACCCTTAATGGAACCGTATAATCTTTGTTTCAAATTAATATTTTGAAAAAGGTGGACATGAGAAAATAAATGACAAGATATAAAAGTAGATAAGGAGTAGGTCTTTGAATACTTTGAAAAAGCAGAAAGCAAAAATATATGACTAAAAAGGCGTTTGTTACACCATTGACAAATATTTTTTCTTTGTGTACAGTCCAGGTTATTTCGAGGAAATTTAAGATAAGGCAACTAATATTTATAATATTTCTTACGTATTTGTTCAATCTTTTTCATGTTTATTATAATAGACTCATAATATCACAATTGCAGTTAACTGTTTTGACAATACTTTATCGCAAAGAAGTCATTCAGAAAATTCTGAAGCCAGTTGACAGCAATATTTGCCATAAAATGGACCTTCTATAAGACAGAATGAAATGATTTCCTCATTATTGAACAAAGAAAGTGTGCCCATAAGATAGATTCCATTGTGAACAATATTATAGGATAAAATTTTGGTCATATAACTTATATAGAAATATGGCAAATGTCTACTGACAGAAAAGGCTGCAATTTTTGATATTGACTCGAATATGTTTATTTGTTCTGTTTTATTTTATGATAACAACTCAAATAGAAGAAATACAACACATAAAATGATATTGTAACATAAATCAAAGTATGATATATCTCCAAACATTAGGGTACCCCCTTATAATTTCATAACATTATTGACCAAGAATATGTACTAAATTCAACTTTTTGCATAAAAAACAGATGATTTTTTTTCATTTTGTAATATTTCATAAAATTATGTATGTAGATGAAGAAAAAATCACATACAGGTACACAGTTTTTGAAATGATCATTGTATGGCTCCAAACATAGGGGTACCCCCTTACAATGTTATCATATTTTCGACAAATAATATATAGTATATCACATTTTTGTGCAAAAAACAACAGATGGAATTCCTTCAAATTGGATCGTTTTATACGATAATGTATATAGATGGTGAAAAAATCACATACAGGTATACAATTTTATAAATGATCAAGAAATGGCTACAAACATAAGGGTACCCTCTTATAATTTCATCACATTTTCAACTAAGAAATTATACTATATGATTGGTGTGGACATTGATAGATTGCACCATCTTTTTGTTATACGCAGACTGCTGCACATAAGGAAAAACCTATAGCGGTTCGAGTAGGGAGCCACCTTAAGCGCCATTTCCCAAATTAGATTCCGTAGGTGAAGATTCGGTCGACCACGTGTTGCAATTTCTATCAAATCGTACCCATCAACCGGTATATATACATATTTTTGATAAAAGTTCACTGCAGAAAGTGGAATTACTTCATGATACTGTTTCAAAATTCATAAAATAAACTTCATTTTAATATGTCGTGGTAAGACCGTCGAGATCCCATTATGACAATTTGAAACAAAAATACATCAATTGAAGAAATGTACATTAAGTTAAGTACATTAATTGAAGAAATGTACATGAAGTATATTAGAACATATATTTCAATATTGACAATTTTTTATATCATAAAAAGTTTCTTTTGACGTTTATTTTAGTACTACAGAGGAGAAGTAAATATACATTTGAAGTACATTGGTAGGAGTTTGGGATCTTCGTTTTCTCTGTTTTAAACATTACGATATATATTAGGTTATCGTTGTGCAATTTATCCCCTTTAGAATACGCATTGACTCTCCATTCAAATTCGTAAAAAAGGAGGGGATTTCCAACAACACCAGGTTGCAGCACCCAGAGCAAAACCCCAAAACACCCAATTTAAAAACACAGAGCAGACAAGCACAGAAAGGGACGCAAAAGGGATAAGTTACGTCAACGCAAAACACAGAAACATCAAGCAAAAAGGACTACACATAAACCAACGATACCAATGGGCAACCGGTGCCAACATAGGACAGTCAGCTGCTACGGAAATAGCAGAAGGTGTAGTTATCCTGAATTACGTGCGCACAACCCTCCCACTTTTCCAATTACATGTACCCAGAGGTCTCGAAGAACGTACAATTGAGGTGTAAAACAACCTACTCACTGTCAGATGACCATACACAAACAAGACCGCAAAACGCAGGGGCCCAGGCAACACAGATGAATATGTAAATGGATATAAAAAGGGGGCGTACGTTATACAATGCGTGCTCTGCCGCAGCGAGCTCATGTATGTTATCACCCGAGGAGTCCGACTGACATTCAGAGAGGACAGGTGGTCGGGGCCCTGTCTTCTCTTAAGAGGTTAAGACAGGGTCCATCATGGAGTCCCGTCGTCACAGTAAGTCAGAGTGCAAATTTTAAGAATGCGCTGGTACAAGACTGTATATTGGTCAAGTACCAAGCCTAGTGTTCGTCTGGTGACATTAGGATCATATCCACGGTATAAAAGGCGTTTTCATGATTCTGACGCATTTTCTAAATTTATGCCGTCTATCTTTGATCCTTCTTATTTTGTTTATTATGTCACCATACAATGCAGATTGTGTAATACCCAAAGTAATATACGTATTGTTCCGAATTTTAAAAGAAGTTGACAATATTTTTTTGTAAAATTTCCAAAAAGTCTTTACTAGTTTGTCAAAGCGAAAACCTTGTCCTAAAAGTTTCTTGGTTTTTAAATTTCTACTATGAAAATCCAAAACATCAGTACATGCTCTAGCATAACGGATGAGCTGTGAAATGTAGATACCATAGGTATTTCTAGCAACTGCTCAACAACAATTTTGTCTAGAAATCTGACGTCAGCACTCACGGCTATAAAGGAACACGTGGCAAAATACTGTGAAACTGTTATGAACAGGAATGGTGTAAACTTCTTTTGGTCTATTCAGAATTAAGGGATGTGATTGACAAAATGAAGATTTTTCTAATATGTACACCACGCTTCCTCACGACAAAATAAATGAACGACTGTCCAGACTCATTAGTTGGTGTTTTGATCGAGATGGGAAAACTAATATTTGTACATCTGAATCAAAGGGTTTCTTTTCCGCCATAGAATACAAATTATACAAATCATAGACATGTGGAGACCTATGTATTGCCTTGTCCTTCCTTTTGGACAATAGTTATGTAAGATTTGGTGAAAAAATCTACAAGCAGGTGGTTGGGATTCCCATGGGTACTTATTGTGCGCCTCTTGTTGCAAATTTATTATTATACACGTATGAAAAGGAAATTATCCAAAATCTACAAAAGCAAAGAAAAAATGATGATGTGAAATGTTTCATTGGTACTTCTAGGTACCTGAATGATACTCCTACTATCGACAATCCTGTTTTTGAAAAGTATAAAAATTTTATTTATCCACAAGAAATGATTCTATACAAGGCAAACGCTACAAACACTGTTTTCCATACTCATCTGTGTTCTTTGGGTCTAAATATCTCGTTTGTGTGTTCATCTTACAAGACCATCGGGAAATCGGGAAGATTCTACGCATGCCGTCTTTTATTCGCTAGCCTTTTTTTCACGTTATTTGCGAGGTCCTTCTATTTGCGAATTTAAATCCCTGCGAGTATGTCCCAACAAATGTGGAGTACGATACATATGTACGATATCCCGAAAATAAAACGTCGCCAGCCAGTAACCTCATTCGTATTCGCGAACTTAAGACGCCGCGAATAATAGACGGTTTACAATAGTCTGGTTAACTACACAATTTGCTGCTTACCTACAGATGACCGTCCTAATACGGCACCAGTTGCCCATTGGTTTCGTTGGTTTATGTGTTGTCTTTTGTGTTTAGTATTTGGATTTCGCATATGGTGTTCCTTGTCCCTTTTGCATCTGGTGCTGTGTATGTCTTCTGTATTTTCGCGTTGGAGTGTTTGCTGTTGATACTGCAACCGAGGCTTTTTGGAGATCCATTCCATTCACTAAATTTTGTTGGCTTCATTGATTTTTATTATTCTTTTGCAATTTTCAACGAATGCAGTCTGAGATAATCTAACTTTCTATGATTTTTTCCTTTTTCAGACAGAGTCTCAGACTCAATGGATCACATGCTATGAAATGAGACGAAGGGAAAGAAGCATGCTTCCCTTTGATTTAGTCGTCATAGATACCCCAGGATTTAATTCGTTAAGCAAGAGAGACAATAACGAGGTCAAAAAACAATTTCTAACGCTTATACTTGAGAAACGAATTCCAGGTTTACATGCTATATGCTTCGTAGCTCATTCTCATACCGGTAGATTGACGGCAAATGAAAAGATTCTGTCTAAAATGATTTCTGATATTTTCGGAAAAAAAATAGAAGAAAGCATATTCATATTCGCAACATGCGCTGATTCCTCTCATCCTTTGATTGGATTTGTTTTAAGGAGTGTAGGTTTAACGTTTCACGAGACATTTAAATTCAATAATACACCTTTCACCCTTGAAAAAGAAATGTCACGTTCTGATGAACAACAACAACATTGGATAGAGGGAAAAAATGAAATTTTCAGATTCTTTGATCAACTTGAAGGCTTGCAATTGAAAAGCCTCAAGCTCCCACCAGAAAAAAATCGTTTCACTAGAAAAGCTCAACAAGAAGTTGAAATCGAAAGAGGGGGAAGCAGATGATGCTTTGTATGGGCTTTTGAACATTTTAAGTCAATGTGTACATTATACAAAAGAGAAGCGACCAACTCCCCGTCAAAGAAATGCCATTATTTGCAATAGATGTCAACGAACTTGCTGCGACCCCTGTTACGTGTCATGGATTCACAAGAGACTCTGCTGGGACATTTACCTTTTCAGTGGAATATGTGTTGGTTGTACGCCAGTATGTACTCTTGAAGATCATGAAACTGGTCCGTTTCGATATGAGCATGTTCCAAGTTTCAAGATGAAAGTAATTCAGGATAATCAAATAGACCGCAACGTTCTCACTGAAGAGAGAGATCGCATCTCTCGAGAAGGTCGACTTCTTATCGATCTTTTTACCGAAGTGCATGACATTGAAACACAAAAAAATAAAATTTTGGATTGTGAAACGGGACACGGCATTTGTGATACCATTGATACTTTTTTCAGGATAAAGCGATCAGAATCCCGGCTGGATCTTCCTCTGATTGAAAAGATTCTTACGAAATGCAAAAGAAGGGGATGGAACGAACTAAATGACCTGGAATAGTCAATACAGTTTATCTATACAATTTTCTTGTATGCATTCTTGTTTTAAGATATAGGCTTAAATTCATTACAAAGGAATGCGTTGGGGAGTTTAGTTAAATATGCCTTTGATATATATGATTTTGAAGCAAAATTTAAGCATTGCAAAATCGTCAGGTTTGTAATTTTTTGCGATTTTAATGGCTACTTATGTTTCGTACATTTTCATTACTAAACGTTTTCTTGGTCGGCGCGCATTAACTATAAATGTAATATGTTAAACATGTTTGTCCTTTTGATATGTTATCCTTTTCCAATGGGATTTGCTCTAGATGTGTGTGTATACTTTGATCAGAGTAACAAATTCGTCAAGTCTGATATCGTCATGTTTAGATTACATAAAAGATCAAATTTCTGAAGGTTCTTTCCCAGAAGTTTTTCCATGATATACCATATTTTTTCTTAGATAGAAATCTCGAAGCAATGTGTAGTCTATCTCTATGGTCGTGGTCACACATGTCAAATAGATCAAACGTTTGGGTAATCAAGTTTTTTGTTCAGGTACACATAAAAAGAAAAGATCTTCTGCTTCAATTTTGATCAAGGTTCTTGGTGACGGGTGTGGCTAGCAAAACAAAATATGCTTGCTTCCCCCGGGCACCAGGTCCCACCTCTAGCTTGCTAGGGGTCCGATGATGCTCAATTTGATGCTCTATTGTGAGTGTTGTTGAGATTGCAGTCCGGAATTTCTATTTCTCGTGTATTCCGAGCTTTCTACAATGATTCGTTTCTCTCGAGATAGTCGTCAGGCTCTTCTTTATCTCATTGATTTCTAATAAGACTTTAAAAAAACACAATGTTATCATGAAGTGCCTTTTTCTATGTGTCACTTTTTAGTCTGAAAGTTTGAACGGTGGAATCTCATGTTTAATATGTGTGGTTAAAATAATATGTTGCAGTAGGTTTAATCGTTTAGTGACCTTTCCAAAATTCATGTTCGTGTGTTAATCTGCAAAATTAAAATCGGGACTGAATGAAGAAATGACAAGCCAATTATGTAAAAACTGAAATATTTCTTTACTTTTTTTTCACTAATATTCCATTAAATATGCCCATTTCTTCGTTTTGATGCCATGTCATGGTTAAATATACTTAAGTTTTCTCGATGCGTGTTATCTTATCCCTGATTCAAATGAAAACTGTGAAAAAGTAGCAATTAGAAATCTTTGTGTCACAATTCTCCTTTACATAATTCTTAAACTTGCTTAAAAAGCACATGTAACAGATTTAATTTTACAAAAACGTGGGTTTCCATGGTAAAATTCCTAAAAACCTACTTCTTACACCCCCAACACCTTACCTTACACGTTTTTAATCAGTCCATCAAATGCTTGCAGGATTTCGTGAAAGTAATAATTCCTCCCTCTAATCTCCCGATATCTTGTAAACTTACCAGACAAGACGGTATAATGTTTGAAGTACAGATTTCCTATTATCGGCATGTGTATGGGCATAGTAGATTAATGTACATTTCTTTTTATTTCATTCAATATATACATGATATATGGTAGAAATCATGGAAAAGATAAAAAAAAATTGACCAGACACATAGATTATGTCCAAAAAGTAGGGAAAAAAGAAAACTATTGATGCATTGCATCAATTCGCCGGGAGAACAAAGATACCATGGAAGATCATATACATTATTAACAGGGTATATATTTAGCATCAAATTATTTTTTTGAATAAGACAGTCAGTGCCAGCTTTGCATCCTGTATTTGTTTTTAATATGCAAACAACAAAAAGTGGTTGGATGGAAGAAACCATACATTTTGTAGACCAAATATTTCATCTCCGTATCTTTCCATCATGGTTTCTAGAACGGACCGAGAAGCATGATTTGCCCTGTATGTCAAATATATTCTTGATTTATTTTGCAGATATTTATTTTTTTTCCATACGTACATGTTTCAAAGCATTGTTGTGTTTAAATTGTACTTTTCTTCGTTTTAATTGTGTATCTATGATAAACAAAATCACATCAATCCGATTGGTCCAATACCCCCACGCCCCTTTAAATGATGCCATCGATTAAAATGATTCGATCGCGATCTTCTTCTCTTTGACTTATGAACCGTTTCGTGTGACTTATTTATGCTTGCGTATCTTACAAGTAACTCCGGTCTTTTGTTTAAAACTGCATATGACCAGTTCAAATATCAAGATCTTATTTCTAAAATGTTAAAGCCATAGGACATTATAAGTTGTCTATACCGAGTCAATCGCTAAATAAAAACGATTTGCACGAATGCGATGAGTCTTGAATTGTCCATTTTGGACTTGACTTCAAGTCCATGTACGGAAAAGTGACACGAATAAAAATAAGAACGCCGGGCTCGTTCCCGGCGTTAATGAAAACAAACTCATTAAAATGACTTAAAGGTGCTTATGACGTCATACGATTATTGAGCCATCTTAATACCATCTTTTTAGTCAATTAAACTTTAAGGACAATTTCTGTTCAAAGTGAAGAAGAGCGCGGTGTCCGTCCGTTCGTCATAAACAGTTTACATTTTCAACTTCTAAAAAAAATGAGGGGATTTGAATGAAACTTGGTAGAATGAAATACTCATGACCTCCTATAAGTGTTGCTGTTTTTCGTCTGGATCCGTCAATAGGTGGCGCAACCACAGGCAAAAGTATGTCACAGGGGTACCCTTCTCTTTAGAACCGAAGCATTTATCGAACGATGTGTTAAAACGTGTTGTTCCGTTTGGATCCAATCCAAAGTAAAATTTTTGACGCGTTTTTGACGTCTTCTTGAACGTTGACTTTTTGGCTCAGTTTTTATAGTTTCTTTGAATATAACTATATAAATATGTGGTTTTATGTCCTCTGTTCCTGCATATCTGTCATATCTATGTATTGACTTTTGTTAATATATTCTTTTCATGATTTTTTCATGAATATTTTTTCTTACGTGAACGGGGAAACGGGGATTCGATTAATATTGTACATCTTCTCCAGAACTACTCATCGACAAGGGATTCTTATGAAATGTGGTACAATTGAAGTACTCATGGTTCCCTACACGTGTCGTTGTTTATCTGCCGGTTCTTTTAACAGAGGGCGCCAACACAGGGAATAGTAAATGAAATTGGTAATCCTCCTTTGACAAACTTCTTCTTCAAAGCAGAAACACTTATCGACAAACTACATCTGGATGATCTAGAAGGATGTCTTCATATATTTTTGGTTCCAGCCCTGAGTCAAATTGTTGACATGTTTATGACATCTTTTCGGACTATGTCAGAAATGTTTAATTTTAACTATTTCTTTGGGTAACTCTTTTAATGTGTGGTTTTGTGCCCTCATTTAGTGCATATTGTCATATTTAAGTTACTTTTTGCTTCGATATGCAAACATGTAACATTCCATAATATTCTTTTCGGAATTTTGTTGATTTTAAAAAATATGATAGGATATATATACTGTGCACATGCACCCAAGGGTTATGGAATCAAGTCCCGGCACCGGAACACTATTTTTCTATTCTTTTTCATTTTTTTCCATTTCGTAAGATTTTTAAGCAATTTTATAACATCTGAATATTTTAGATTTTAATTTTTCATCAAAGAACGTTTTATCTTCCGTCTTCATTTTTCAATTTTGCACATTCAATCACAGTGGTATTTGTCATACTTAAGTCTTTTAATGCTGTTATACATGTTTTATGCTGAAATTGTTGATATTTTGAAATTTGTTTAAATTATCTAAAAATAATTTAAATGCATATACATGTACACCCACAGTTGTGGGTTCAAATAAATTCTGGCACTGACGCTATCACAATGCAATGTCAGTAGGTTAAGAGTGTGCATGAGTACATGTATCAGGTGAGCGCTGTGCCCCTGGAGCTCTTGTTTTAAGAGCCATTTAGTACTTAAGTCTCTGAATTTAGTCATCGCAGGCAGAGTTTGTTTAAAGGAATTTTCCCAAGTTTTGGTACGGATGATGTGTTACAAAATGTACGATGACGGTTGTAAATGTATTGGAAACTTTTGTGCGGAGACAAATACCGATAGGTTTGTTACGGAGATTCCACCTACTACACATATCGTTTCACAAAGGTCCTCTGTACGATAGGTATTCCGAGTTTGGCCTATATGTGTAATAATTATTATTTTTGTATCAATGATATGTGAATTCAATGCTTTTAATTAAAAACCCTAGAATGTTTTCCATTTCTGGATGGAACTTACTGTTCTAGATTTGACGAAAGTGATTGAATTAAAACTTTCATTATACGTATGATTTTAATCTATCAACGATTGTTATTCTGTGTTGAATGAAATAAATAGAATTAATGAATGGAACAAATTTGTCTGCTTTATTCACAAAAAAATGTGAAAACATGCCAAATATTTTGCGATCTGAAAAAGGAAACAGTTATTGATAAGAAAAGTATCTTACCAGTTAGATACCACAAACAAGATAGACACTTATGTATCAAACTGACTGTATCTCTTATCAGCAGCAACTACAAAATCCGTAAATCTTTACTGAAAGCTCATTACATTACATATCTCAGTTGATACGCTATGCCAGAGCAAGTACCAAATATTGTTCTGAGAGCAAGGCGTCTTTCAGATAAGCTTCTCAGTCAGGGATATGTTTGTGACCGACTAACATCGTCACTGAAGAAGTTCTACGGTCGATATGGGAACTCGTCATACATCATGATGTCCCACTCTCAAGAATGGTGGATGATATTCTGTCATAGACCATTTGAACCATCCAACCAAAGATTGTACTCAATGTCTTCCAAAATAGAAGTAACCGGATGTGACAGTTCTACCGAATTGAAGCGACGGGTGTTGCATGCAAGCAGGAGATGCTTTTTCTTCCTGGGCACCTGGTCTCACTCCCAAATCGGGAGTTCACTTCTTCTCATATGATGGAGGTTTTTGTTTGTTTGCTTCGGTTCCTGTTTTATCCTGATTTTGTATGCCTTCGGTTTCTGATTTTCTGAATTATCGATTTCGTGCTGTAAACAGGGATATGCGCATTATCCATATTTGTCACATATACCAGTACACAACCACAAAAGTATATAAGTGGGATATCCCTCTCTCAAAAGCTCAATTTAATGACATATGCAGTAAGTTTATTCAGTTTTAGGATTTGATGTCAACTACATCTGAAAAACACATTCTAAATTGAAAGAGAGACTTGCAAAAATTATAAGTAATGCGTTTACAAGTCAGAACGGTAATCGCAAATACAAATTTATTGTTGTTAATTATGACAAAACCTACTTTGTAAAAGAAAAGTCCGATTCTGAAAATAAATACACTGAAACTTATATTATTCAGATGTTAAACTTTCTGATCGACACCATTTTTGTTGTATTTGGAGGATAGGTCTTCCAGCAGATTGCCTGAATTCCCGTGGGAACCAATTGTGCCCCACTCATTGCCGACATTTTCCTTTACTCGTGCGAAGCTGAATTCATTCAATCTTTGGTCTCTGAAGAGAAAAGATACTTAGCTTCTGACTTCAACTTCACTTACAGATTCATAGACGATGTGTTGTCCATCAATAATCCAAATTTCGCGGATTACCTGAGCAGTATCTATCCTTCAGAGCTTGAAGTCAAAGAAACTACAGAGACAAATAATTCAGCATCCTATTTGGACATAATGTTGTCCTACGACACTAATGGTCACATGAACACCTCACTCTATGACAAACGTAACGACTTCAATTTCAGCATTACAAACTTTCCTTTTCTGAGTAGCAACATCCCTTCATCGCCTCCATATGGCGTGTCCATATCTCAGTTGATACATTATGCCAGAGCAAGTCCAAATATACGGATTTTATACTGGAAGCTAGGCGTCTTTCAGATAAGCTTCTCAGACGTGGGTATATTTGTGACCGACTTACATCGTCACTGAGGAAGTTCTACGGTCGATACGGGGAACTCGTCATACACTATGATGTCCCACTTTTCACAATGGTGGATAATATTCTGTCATAGACCATTTGAACCATCCAACCAAAGATTGTACTCTATGTCTTCCGAAATGGAAGTTACCGGATGTGACAGTTCTACCGAATTGAAGCGGCGGGTATTGCATGCAAGCAGGAGATGCTTACTTTTCCTGGACACCTGGTCTCACTCTCATATCGGGAGTCCGCTTCTTTTCATGTGGTGGAGGTTTTTGTTTGTTTGCTTTGGTTTCTGTTTTGTCCTGATTTTTATGCCTTCGGTTTCCGATTTTCTGAATTGTCGATTTTGTGCTGTATACGGGGATATGGTCATTATCAATATTTGTCATTTCATATTTAATGTAAAAGTTATCTATGGTGATACTTTTACACAACAATTGTACGTTCTTCGAAACCTCTGGGTAATCGGAGAAGTGAGAGGGTTGTGCGCACGTAATCCAGGATTACCCCACCTTCTGCTATTTCCGTGGCAGATGGCCGTCCCAAGTCGGCACCGGTTGCCCATAGGTCTCGTTGGTTTATGTGTAGTCATTTGTGTTTAATGTTTCTGTGTTGTGCGTTAACTTTCTTTGTCCCTTATGCGTCTCTTTCTGTGCTTGTCTGCTTTGTGTTTTTGCTTTGGGTGTTTTGGGGTTTTGCTGTGGGTGCTGCAACCTGGTGTTGTTGGAGATCCCCTCCTTTGTTTAATGTTGTTACCATAGGATAAATTGAAGTTCTGAGCTCTTCCCAAATTGACTGATGCAGACATGTTCCATTGTCAACATGGTAAACTATGGTTCATTAAAATATTACTCAATATTATCCTTTTCTATGGATGGATGATTTTTCTTCACAGTTGGAATACAATATATTGAATATACTTCTAATTTATAGAAGCGAAAAATTTGAAACATATCAATTATTGTTGACTTAATCAATAGTATTTAAACATAAAGAATAATGACATTATGATAACAACACAATCGGTCATATAATATAAACTAACATTATTTCTAGATGAGTTATATTTGTTTTAGGTTTGAGGGAACTCCGCAATGTAAAGACTCAAAAGTTTGGGTACAAGGTATGTCCTGAATGACGCGATCGAGATCGCTTTAAACATCGCAGTACTTTAAGAGGCCTTTTCTATTGAAGTATACCAAGCAGCAATCCCTGTTCAATAGACCATTTGCAAAATTCCAAATGACAAAACATGACCGAGGTAGCAACTTTTGTGCACTTTTGTATTGTTACATTTCAATGGAATTGCGTCTATAATATTTACGCAATAATAATAAACATCGCCAAAAGATGCTGAATAGGACAATTTGAGCTTTCAAACAAGATTGGAAAATGATCTATTGCATCTCACATTTCTCGCAACATTAACCTAGATATTTCACTTTTAAAGTTTTGTACACGAATGGATATGATATCTTAAATGAAAATGAGTTAAAGAAGATCCTGACAATAATCGTAACAGAACTTACAATAGAGCACCAAACTGCGTATCGACGGACCCCTAGCAAGCCAGAGGCGGACCAGGTGACCGGGAGGAGTAAGCATCCCCTGTTGGCTAGCCGCACCCGCCGTCGATGTTCATGCACAAAAATGAAAACAATATATAAAATATATGCACTGTCTGAGGTTATATCTATATAGGAAGTGCTACGGTGACCATGTCAGGGAAAATATTCAAAACACTTACAATAAAGTGAAGCTGTCCCCTATCAAAATTAATTTATGAATAAACGTTTTATTTCTTATCATAAACGTAATATACTCTGTGTTTTCGCATAGAAATGTTTCGGTATTTTACTGAGGTTGCTGTAATCCAGTCTAGTTGGTTTCGTTTTTTTTTTCTCAGTTTTCTTTGGAATTCGGATCTATACATGGTAACAGAGTTTAATGCGTTGGGGACGAAAAAGTAAAAACAAACATTTTCAATAAGACGGAGATAAACAAACAAAACACCACGAAACCACGATACAAATCCTTTTCAAATAAACGCGGACGGAATACACTGTACCAGGTGCATAACGCGCTGTATTAATCAGTAATGTTTTCAATAATTCATATATCGCATCAATCATGTTACATATATAATGCAAGCTACATCCTCTCAATTAGTCGGGTTGAAAGAAGATTCTAAGTTAAGTTGATTTAAATTTCTATCGCTAATATTACTTGTCATTCATTGACCAAAGTATCAGAAAAAGGATAAGAAGATGACAACATTCATTGTAAGTTGAGCGATGAATGAAATAGAGTACACTTTATTATAACATGTGTATTGTTTGCATATAACCTTCTCTTCCATTAAGCATTTTTTTCTCAAGTATGCAACAAAAAATTGTTTTACATATGTAAATGAACATCCTTTCTTCTTAAAGTATATAAAGTTTGAGATCATTTCAGCCAAAAGTAGATATTTTAAGATTTTATTTTCATCATTTTAGTACATCCTTTTTAATTACATAACGACAAAAAGAAAGCTTTCCCCCCAAAGTCTGATCAGAATGTATAAATATCACGAAAATCCAATTCAAGTTATTGCCTTTTATGAGTTGACGGACAGACGGACGAACAGTCAGACGGGCAGGTGGATTTCATACCAAAATACGTCACATTGAATGGCATATAAAATGTAATTCCATAGATTACAAAGCCTGCCAAACATAAGAAAGGAGGGTATCTCCAACAAGACTCGTTTGAGGCACCAACAGCGACACACCAAACATCCCAAGTGAAAACACAGAGAAGATAGACACAGCAAGACATGGAACAGCAAACGAGACATCAAACATCGACCATAAAAGACAAAGAGATCCATGGGCAATCGGTGCCGACTTAGGACGGTCGTCAGCCACACGGGAGGGTTTTGCGCACGTAATCCAGGATAATCACACAATTTCTTAACCGCGTAACAGATGGCCGTCCTACGTCGGCATCGGTTGTCCATTGGTCTTGTTGGTTTATGTGTAGTCCTTTGTATCCAATATTTCTATGTTGTGTGTGTGCTCGTCTTCTCTGTGTTTCACTTTATGTGTTTTTGTGTTTCGTTGTTGCACTGCAACCAGGTCTGTTTGGCGCTCCCCTCTTTTTATATGTACTGAAAACTTGTATTGTCGTACTGTATCTTTAAATAACTCAAAACTGGTATTAATTTAGTACAAAAACCTCACAATGCAGATATACAATGCTTTTATCGTGATTTTTAGTGTCTTTTTTATCTTATTGGTTTTCTTTTTTTATACATACCGTTAAATATCGGGGAAGAACAATTTCTTTCACACCTTCGTAATATTCATCTAAAGGAAAATTGGACAAAATTTGATTACCTTAAGACATTATGATAAACTGAAGAGATGTTGATACTTTTGAAATCGAACTGATAAAAATGAATATTTATAATCCAATCTCCTTAGAGTTGTTAAGGTTTCTTCAGTACGATTTATCAGAAAACTTCAGGTGATCTTTCGCGTAATAAGGCGTTGTGACTTATTTGGTCTTTTGTTTTTCTATTCGATACAATGCTCCTAAACCAGGCTCTTCCGATACGCGTTTGTTTAGTACAAGTTATTTATACTGGATATTTGTTGATGTGACCACCCTTATTTCGTGCAGAAAACTCTATTTCCCATTGCAAATAATAAAAGATTTGAATGACTGATATGAATACTTTAATCATAAGTCTTCCTTAATTAGCACTAGTCAATAAACCTGTGTATTTGTTTGGAACTCCAACTGCATGAGGATTAACTGACAGGTGCTCCCTTAGAACATGTAGCATTCCATCTGAAAAAAAAACGGAAAAATATCATAATGAGATGTATGTTTAATCGTTATTATTCAATGCACCAAATGCGCATTTCACAAACAATGTATCATCAGTGATGCCCGAGAACAAAACTCTAAATAGTGAATACATGGAATTCTAAACATTATTTAACATAAATATCGATGAAGTTCCCATCAGTTATTTACTATCAAAGGCAAAATAGTAATAGAATTACCATACGAACAGTTGCGAACCCCGGAATAAACCATATTCCTAAGCGAGATACATGTACACCGAAGAACTAACTTCTAACAGATGTATATCACGTGGTAGAAACTCATGTAATTTAGAATAATTTATGGGTCCCTGTAAAGTGCGAAACGAAACGAAACGAAACAAATCGAAACAAATCGAAACGAAACAAATCGAAACTAAACAGATCGAAACGAAACGAAACAAAACGAAACGAAACAGATCGAAACGAAACGAAACAGATCGTGGTCCCTGTAAAGTGCGAAACGAAACGAAACGAAACAAATCGAAACAAATCGAAACGAAACGAAACAAATCGAAACTAAACAGATCGAAACGAAACGAAACAAAACGAAACGAAACAGATCGAAACGAAACGAAACAGATCGAAACGAAACGAAACGAAACAAAACATAAAACTTAAAGAAAATGAGAAAAAGAGGAAAAATCGTCGAGAACGAATATTCCAAGACAAGATCAGCACGAAATATTGCCTTAATCCAAGAGTTCTACATTTGTAACTAGTGCCGAGAGGGTTTCTTGAAAGAGTCAAACTTGACAATTCAAAAAACTAAATGTCAAATGCCATACATGTATTTAAGATGAATAAAGAGGAGGGGATAGAAAACCACGCTATGACACCGTAATGAGGTCATAAAACTGGGGGGGGGGGCACATTTCAGGAAAAAATCTTATCTTATTCAAACGAAATGTGCCCCCCCCCCCCCAGTATTTGTTCTCACTTTTCTGATAGAGCTTTCAAATACACACAACGGAACAGTTCCGTTTCCTCTGTACTACACTCCTCCCTGCTAAATAATATTTTTTTTCCGCCTATGACGAGGTTATTCATCCCGTTCACTCTTGTTTAATCCTTTAAAATGCAATTGTGCTATATACCTCTACGGTATATATTATGTTTTAATCGTCAACTTTGATTCTTTAAAAAAAACCTCCAGCCACAAGAACTAATGATTGAAGGCAATGATATATGCAGACATTGACATCCGTGATAGTTCTCTGCATTTACAATCAATTCCTCTCAAGTTCTTTAAGATTTATGTTTTGTTTCGTTTCGTTTCGATCTGTTTCGTTTCGTTTCGATTTGGTTCGTTTCGTTTCGATTTGTTTCGTTTTTGTTTCGTTTCGCACTTTACAGGGACCCAAGGTTAATACTCTAGTACAAATATGTAACCTAAGTATACTGACTTCCAAAAGAAACGCTACATGAAAATAAATTGAAACAAATTAACTACATACCGGTAATACGCACATTTCTAAATTTTTGGAGAATATAAATTCAGATCATGAACAGATCATTTCAGGAAACCAGTGTTCATTTCACCACGTGACCATTACGCAATATCTTTGCTAAAAGGAAGGATTGCATGAAGAAAATCATAAATCTATCCATTTTTGTTGTAAATTCGATTCCTTTGCAGGAACACCGAGTCTTGATTCCGTTTTCTGCAGGTCTCCTAACGGTACCGCTCACATTAACTCACATATACTCTAGTATTGGACGTTTAAGACAAAGGAGGGGATCTCCAACAACACCAGGTTGTAGCACCCACAGCAAAACACCAAAACGCCCAATGTTTAAGCTACTGTTGAGTGAGCCGTATAGATATTACGTAGATCTGAAGTAACATTAGGCTGTGATGCTTACATGTGGTCTGACAGGACGATGATAGATCCAATAATCATGTGACGGCTAGTTAAAATTGGAATAATGATTTGCGTTTCTCGGAATAACGCGACAACATGGGAATGACATTAACCTGTTTCTAACATTCAAACTGCTTGATGTTGCTTTTCTTCGATCACTAGAGAGGTTGAACAAACAGAACTTGTAAGTGCATTTACACGTTAACTGTTTTTTATGTTTTTATTCATGTTTTCAAATACAATACTTCACATTCATACGACACAACCTAGAAAATCAAACAAGAAATTATTGATAGTGATATACCTTACTCACTTACCTCTCACCATTATTCCCTCAGCCTCACTCAGCCTCACACACTACCACTCTGTCATATAATGAGACTTGACATATAGAAAAAATTAAGAAAGGAAAAAAAACAAAATACAAATGATAATGATACACATTTACTGTTTACACGTTGACGTTATGCGGTTGAGCAGATATCACAACGCGTACTGGTAAGTGTAAATCGTATATACCTTCTTGTTACGTAATTTTTCTTTTGTTTACGACTGTGTATTTGTTAAGAAATCGGCTTCTCGATTCTAAAGATAAGGGACATTAAGCAAAGAATTGTTTCTTTCTCTGCTCCAAGCACTCGGATATATATATACCATCAACATTAAACTTCAATAATAAAATCTTACTAGGACAACTTTGAGGGTTCTTCTCCACAACGTGATACATTTTATTTGCAATTCCTTCAAATATTCAGAAGTACATAGTTCCTAATAAATTTAATATAGGATTTCATAGGTTATCTGCATTCAGTTGCTTCTCAAATCTACAAGCAATGATAAATGCTTTACACGTTTTACCGAGCGTATAACATGTAGCACAGGTGGAACGCAAAATGTAATGACGTCATAAACAACTTTTTGACGTACGGGTACACGTGCATGTACAAGTTCGCTTTGTTAAACCTCTCTAAGTTTGACACCTTGGGGAGCGATACAATTTGAAAAATTCTAGGATTTTTATTTTGTGAGATAATTAATATTCTATCGAACACGTTGTTTGATTCATCTGGATTTAACCAAGATATCTTGGTACTGCATAGCTCGTTCAAATCATAATAATGCAAATATTGGCGTTCATGATGAGTGAACAGCACACAAAAAGTTGTGCATATTGAAATAACGAGACATACAAAACATCATATCATATATATCCACATATTTTGAATCTTGATTGAACATTGTCGGGAAAACAACCATAATTTCGTTTGTTTTTGGAGTCAGTATAGATAACCACAAATCAGCTCTTACTTCCTTTGGCTTCGACACTACCAAATTAGATTTAGATTTACCATACTTGTACTGCATACCTAAAATGCATAAGAATCCGTACAAACAACGTTTCATCGCTGGTTCCTCAAAATGTTCTACCAAATCTGTATCGATCTTACTCACCAAAGTTTTATCTGAAATCAAATCTGGGCTTCAAAAATATTGTTCGACAGTGTATTCTCGCAGTGGTATCAACCAGATGTGGATTTTAAAGAATTCGAAGGAACTTTTAGAACATCTGAAATCCACTCATTTTAGTAGAGTCCATTCGATCAAAGCCTATGATTTTTCGACACTTTACACTACAATTCCACATTCTAAATTGAAAGAAAGACTCGCAAAAATTATAAGTAATGCGTTTACAAGTAAGAACGGTAATCGCAAATACAAATTTATTGTTGTTAACTATGACAAAACCTACTTTGTAAAAGAAAAGTCCGATTCTGAAAATAAGTACACTGAAACAGACATTATTCAGATGTTAAACTTTCTGATCGACAACATTTTTGTGGTGTTTGGAGGAAAGGTCTTCCAACAAATTGTCGGAATTCCAATGGGGACCAATTGTGCCCCACTCCTTGCCGACATTTTCCTTTACTCGTACGAAGCTGAATTCATTCAATCTTTGGTCTCTGAAGGGAAAAGATACTTAGCTTCTGACTTTAACTTCACTTACAGATACATAGACGATGTGTTGTCCATCAATAATCCAAAATTCGCGGATTACCTGAGCAGTATCTATCCTTCGGAGCTTGAAGTCAAAGAAACCTCAGAGACAATTAATTCAGCATCCTATTTGGACATAATGTTGTCCTACGACACTGATGGTCACATGAACACCTCACTCTATGACAAACGTGACGACTTCAATTTCAGCATTACAAACTTTCCTTTTCTGAGTAGCAACATCCCTTCATCGCCTGCTTATGGCGTGTTCATATCTCAGTTGATACGCTATGCCAGAGCAAGTACCAAATATACGGATTTTGTTCTGAGAGCTAGGCGTCTTTCAGATAAGCTTCTCGGTCAGGGATATGTTTGTGACCGACTAACATCGTCACTAAGGAAGTTCTACGGTCGATATGGGGAACTCGTCATACACTATGATGTTCCACTCTCAAGAATGGTGGATGATATTCTGTCATAGACCATTTGAACCATCGAACCAAAGATTGTACTCTATATCTTCCAAAATGGAAGTAACCGGATGTGACAGTTCTACCGAATTGAAGCGACGGGTGTTGCATGCAAGCAGGAGATGCTTACTCTTCCTGGGCACCTGATCTCACTCCCAAATCGGGGGTTCGCTTCTTTTCATATGGTGGAGGTTTTTGTTTGTTTGCTTTGGTTCCTGTTTTGTCCTGATTTTGTATGCCTTCGGTTTCTGATTTTTGAATTATCGATTTTGTGCTATATACAGGGATATGGTCATTATCCATATTTGTCATATATGAAAATATGACCGTGCTTCACCTGATAGCTCTCCTTAAACACTATGGTAATCCCTCTTTTGTTATGACAAACAAACGGAAATGAAGGAAATCAATATGCCTAAATTTGATACCCACTTCAGTCGTATATCCTGGAAGAAGTACTTTAATTGTTAATTGAAAATAGTTCCTAATTTATGTTCATCCATACATATTAACAGTTTATTTTAATCTTGTCTCTCATCTATTTATTCAATTTGTCGAGTAACCTTGTCCATATTTCTTCCTTTATGAAACAAGGACAAATATGGATAATGACCATATCCCTGTATACAGCACAAAATCGGTAATTAAGAAAATCAGAAACCGAAGGCATACAAGATCAGGATAAAACAGGAACCAAAGCAAACAGACAAAAACCTCCATCACATGAAAAGAATCGAACTCCCGATATGGGAGTGAGACAAGGTACCCAGGGAGTGTTAGGATTTTGTAGTTCAAGGTTTAGCAAAGTGAACCCCAAGCTCTAAGATATGTGATTTTAATGGATAGAAGTGTTACAGCTCATAGTAGTATCCTTACTATTAAATAATATATTGAAACAAATGACCGATATAGGACTTTAGAAAAAAAAAGGAAGGGCGATAGCGAGCTTTATAAGGAATTGATCCCAGAAAGGCTGACAGGGATATTAAAATACTTGTGAATTTGATTTCTATCGTAATCGATGGTCATTTCCTCGATTCATATAAAGGAACAAAAACTAGTTTAATTAACTCCAATGTACAAGCGAATTGTTCAGGCAATAACATTAATATTAATTATCAAGAATCTTACCTTCATATATTGCATAGGACATATATTTCAATTATTCAGAAAGCTAAATTTCCTTATTTTCACTGGCTTCTCTTTTTCATCTCTGCTACATGTAGAATTATCGAGTAAAATGAATTTGTGACCAAGATGACAACTATGGATAATGACCATATCCTAATACATAGTACAAAATCAATCATTCAGAAAATAAAGAAATAAATCCGAAGGCATACACAATTAAGATAATAAAGAACCAAAGCAAACAAAGAAAAACCTCCCCCATATGAAAAGAAGCGAACTCCTAATATGGGAGTGAGACCTGATGTCCAGGAAGAGTCAGTATCTCCTGTTTGCATGCAACACCCGTCGCTTTAATTCGGCAGAAATATCACATCCGGAAACATCAATTTCGGAAAATACAATATAGTATAGTAAGGTATAGTCTGTGGTTGGATGATTCAAATGGTCAAAAAGTCAGAATATAATTCACAATTCTGGACAATGAGACATCATCTTGAATGACGAGTTCCCATTATCGACCGTAGAACTTCCCAAGTGACGAGGTTAGTCGGTCACAAACGTATCCCTGACTGAGAAGCTTATCTGAAAGACGCCTAGCTCTCATAACAAAATATATAGATTTGCTACTTGCTTATTCATAGCGTATCAACTGAGATATGAACACGCCATAAGCAAGCAATGAAGGGATGTTGCTATTCAGAAAAGGACAATTTGTGATGTTGAAATTGAAGTCGTCACGTTTGCCATAGAGGTGTTCATGTGGCCTTTAGTGTCGTGGGACAAAATTATGTCCAGATAGGATGCTGTATTATTTGTCTCTGTAGTTTCTTTGACTTCAAGCTTCAAGAGATAGATTCTACTGAAGTAATCAGCGAATTTTGGATTATTGATGGACAGCACATCATCTATGTATCTGTGAGTGATTCGAATTATACAACACCCAACATCCACGCAAATCAATATTTATCAGGACCCGACAATGTATTTGTTTCTTATTCATTTGCAAATGCAATTAGCAGTCGATCGTGGTAATAATTCTCGACTTGAAAGTGATACAGTGTTTCGACGGTTTTCATATGCATGATGTAATTAAGGCCCGTCTCATCAGGGGTCAACCTTTATAGTATGCCATGTTTCCTGCAATTTTGAATTTCTTCATTGACATCAGATATATCATTTTATATTTGATAGATGAAAGTAATATGTATTCTCCCAATGAGATTGCACGGAAAGCTCTCTTTTAATCACAAAAAATTTCAAAGAGAGATCATTTCATTCATTCCACGCTATCTTGAAATGAACAAACTAAGTATCAATATTACGTATGATTAAATGACAGTCACGCCACTCCGGCTAGCAGTGTCTTGAACTCAAACGCTTGTAGATTGGTCAACTATAACAGAATTAAGCGTGGAGTATCTAAGAGCTCGATCTCATCGGAAACCGACGCTCGTAGCAGTACTCAAAGGTACTTATCATTATTTATCTAAATATCTATTTACGAATGAATTAGACGCTTCAAAGTCAGAACACGGCCTAGATAGATACCTGTCAATTTAAACCATCAATGCCTTGAGTCATATCAGATTGGTAGAGCTTACAATATCACGCAATTTAGTACTAATCAGAGCTGATAAAGGCGAGCTTACAGCGTCGAGCCATATATTTTCGACATCTCAACTTTAAGCGATGTATGCGAACTTAAAGCGGCGGTGCAAAATTTAACGGGGAAGAGCGCCCAAATATTTGACAGATTTATAGCCTATTCTTTGATAGTACCTCCCTCTTTCAATGAAGATAGGGCCATCTGTATCCGATAATATGCATGGTCAGTCGCTCATTTTCTCATACTTCTCTAATGACTGACACACTATTATATATATGCATTTATGGATCCGACAAAATTCCATTAAGAAATCTGCATTTTCTTATCAATCACAAACAATTTCGTACTAATCAGAGCCGGTAAAGGCGAGCTTAGAACGTATAGCCATATTTTTGCTACAATGTTAATTTCAGAAAAGTAGGCGAGCTAGCTGAAATACTTTTTTGAACATGTATTTATGAATCTTGTAATCATATGCGAATCAGTCTATATACAAGTGCAGGTATCTCGATAACGAATTGGGATAATAAAACAAAGGATGAGATCTCCAACAACACCAGTTTGCAGCACCCACAGCAAAACCCCAAAACACCCAAAGCAAAAACACAGATACCGATTGGGCTCATCTCCTGCAACCGCTGCACACAGTTTAACGAGACAACCTTACAGGAAGCAAATTCTCAAGGCCTGTCTACCAAGTTTGTGTATTTGTCAATCACATTATACATGTATCATGATTTATGCAATATTCGAATATGTTTAATCTTTTCCAATTAAGACGCTTTTATCAGCCCCACCTACAATACGTTCGTCCTTGTGTTTCTGTGTTGTTGTCTCCGTTTGTCGGAGTTTTTTTCTCCTGAAAGTTCTGTTTTATATATATTCTTCAAGAATTTAATTTTTATATTATGACTTCGGGATTTTGTTAGTTTCTCGCTCAATGATACGACATGTATGTACACTAAATAACTACGTAAACAAAAAGCGAACACAATGAAAGTATCACACAAAATGTACCATCAAAATGGAATAAACGAAGCAAATATAAATAGAAACACGAAACACGAATGACATAGAATGGATTTTTGAGGGTACCAATGAACATCACGTGACGCATGTTGACTTAAGTTTGTATTTACTCCTAGAAGAACCCTTTAAGGCCTGAAGAACGCACATTTCAAGTACATCCTTACTTTTTATTTCTACATATGTATTCTTCGGTTTCATATTGATACAATGAATCGGTTTTTTGTACTCTACAATAAAATTCAAGGTTCCTTGATTGTTATATTTTAAAAGGATATAAAGTTTGAATAAAGCATATAATTGGATACTGTCGAAGTACGGGATATCGATGAATTATTTCCTCTTATAATAAACAGCAACACTATTGGCTCATGTTTAATCGAAACATTTCCATCGTCCATTAAATTAATCGTCACTATACATCCGCTCATCATTTTGCTCATATAAACTGCTTGATAATCACGTGTTCCCCTTATAAGATCCATCAATCTTAAAGCGGCATAATTTTTGAAAGATAATAGCATGTATCGCCTTACAGCTGGATTCGTATCATTATCAATTATCATCACGACAGTCTTTGCAAATCAAAAAGGTAAGTGTTGTGAGTGATCTTGAGCTCGCTTCAGCAAGCAGGGCACAGACTGTTAAATGCATTTCATATCATTTTAACCCATTTAAATACGAGGGCTGATTGATATGTTGTGAGTCCCGTTTATCTGGGATGCAGAATGTATTCTGCTGATAGATTATCTCCATTAAAGCCTACGTTCACGTGGCAAGATACGCCCGTTGGGATTTATTTTCACAACATCATAATATCTAAGTACTATAACTCCGTAACGAAAAATTAGGTGAGCATGAAAACCGAAAGGTAGCTTCCTCTACATAGTTGGATCACACAAATCTGTTGACGCATATTAAAGTCATTGCGTTCCATGTACCTATACTTTGCCCTTAGCTAAACATGTATTTTCATATACAGGGATATGGTCATTTTCTATATTTGTCATGTAACACCCCCTCCCATTACACATATAATTTCTCAATTACGCGAAAAAAAAAAAAACCAAACAAACAAACAAAAAAAAAAAAACAAAAAACAAAAAAAAAACTCGTCATATATATAACAGAACATCGTTTCTTCTTGAAGAATAAAAAAATTCAAAACATTTCACCCGAAAAAAAGATTTTTGAATAATTTTAACCTTCTTAGTATATCTTCACAGTATAAAAATTCTAACACTGTATCGACAAATCGGATGAACCTGAAAATCGAAAGACGGCTTCCTCTCCACAGTCTGATCACAATGATAAAATAAAATAAATTAAATCAAAAAGAATCCCGTTACATATCTATGAGAAGATTCTTTATTCTTAAAGTATGCAAATATTCAAAACGTTTCACCCAAAAATAGATTTTTAAAGCAATATTAACTATTTAAGTATATTTCTATTCACGGAATTTAAAAAAAAAATGTAAGTCTCATATTTCCGTAACGACATATTGGATGAACATGAAAATAAAAGGAAGCTTCCTCTCCACAGTTTTATCAAAATGCGTAAATATCATGAAAATCCGTTGACGCATATTCAAGTTGCGTTCCATGCACCTTATACTCCATCATGTCCTTAGCTTAACCGCCTTCCTATTACACATAATTGCAAAGTGTTATGACACAAAATTAAAACCCCGTAACATATGCAAAAGAACATCCTTTTTTCTTGATGTTTACAAATTTTCAAAACATTTTACATAAGAATAGAATTTTTGAATAAGTTTTAACTAATTTCGTATATTTTCTCAGTACTTAAAAAATCTAAGTCCCATAACTATGTAACGACAAATCGGATGGACCTGAAAATCAAAAGCTGCTTCCTCTCCACAGTCCAATTATAATATATGAATATCGTGGAAATCAGTTGACGCATATTCAAGTTTTTGCGTTCCATAAGCAAAAGGACAAACGGACAGACAGACTTACTGACGGACGGACTTTGCCATTCCATCATACGTCTCGTGAGTGATGGTCGTATAAAAAGGACAAGTGATCAATGGCACATACTTTGCTTTACTTCTGACACAGTTACGGAAACATATTGAACTGGAGCGCCCCGAAAAGATCACTGGTTAAAACGTGTGTTGTTCCATCAGGACAATTTTCCTCTTCACAAGTCACTGCCATGGCTACCATTCATAATTCTGTTTTTAATTTAATTGAGCACCTGATCATACTCAATCAGACTTCCGTCTATCCCCAAAAATGAAAGATTGAAGCTATTTCTGGCACCAACTTTCAGTCCGATGAACCAATCAGAACCTTCGAGGGCTTAGTTACATATGGTCTCGCAAGGATTAAACTGTCGATAAAGAAATTTTACCGTAAAATAATTTGAAATAAGTTACCATTTGAACATCTATATATTACTTGCATATATTGACTCTGAAATTATTATTTTATAGATATTTTTTTCTTAGATACACAGCATTTCGACAGGTTTCGGAATGAATGAGCTTTGCTGCATCGTGGGATTACTACGAAACACGTAGTAAACCACGTGTATACGTTTGCTTTTTAAAATTATTACGACAGATAAAAAATACAATTCAATTGCTCGAGGTCATTTCATATTTCATTTAGTTATGTATTAAAGTTTAACCATTTATCTATGTAATCATATCTAAACAGGAGATCAATCTCCTGTTTAGATATGATTACATAGATAAATGGTTTTAAAATAACTTATTAAACGTGAAAAATCGAACACTCGCAAATGAGTAATAGTGAGAAGTTTAATGTTTATACAACAATTGTGCGTCTATGGAGACCTCTGTGTATCCGGATGCATGGGAGGGTTGCGCGCACGTAATCTGGATAATAACACCATTTGCTTATGGCAGATGGCTATCCAAAGTCGGCACCGGGAGCACATTTGTCTCCTTCCATTTATCTGTTGTCATTAATGTTTTATGTCTCTGTACGTCTGTTTCGATTGCTTTGTTTGATGTTTTAGTGAATATTGCGTCTTTTTGTGGTTTGTAGTTTTGACTGATATCATTAATGTGTCACTTTCTTATGGGATTATTCCGCTGGGTGTGTGCAGGATCGTGAAGATTCGTGCCTATTCTTTCTAGGTCACATTTAGCTCTTCGTATATTCTAAGTTCCTTGCATTCTCAATTTTTGGTGATTAAAATAGCTACAGATAAGGAATAGTTAATGTTAACAAATTCTATGAATAATAAACGCAAATGAATGAGGACCTATCGCGAAAAATGGTGAATAAATGGTTAGATATGTAATAATTAACGTGAATGTAGGCATACAATAATTACTGATAGATTCCTCATAGTTAACGCTTGTCATTAACCATATGTTTTATTCCGCATACTCTAACCATATTCCGCATTGCTATGTGTATGAATAATCACTAACGTTGGCGTATGGAGAATGACTAACGTGAATGAGCTAAAATTGACAAATATGGATAATGACCATATCCCTGTATACAGCACAAAATCGATAATTCAAAAATCAGAAACCGAAGGCATACAAAATCAGGACAAAACAGGAACCAAAGCAAACAAACAAAAACCTCCACCATATGAAAAGAAGCGAACTCCCGATATGGGAGTGAGACCAGGTGCCCAGGAAGAGTAAGCATCTCCTGCTTGCATGCAACACCCGTCGCTTCAATTCGGTAGAACTGTCACATCCGGTTACTTCCATTTTGGAAGATATAGAGTACAATCTTTGGTTGGATGGTTCAAATGGTCTATGACAAAATATCATCCACCATTCTTGAGAGTGGAACATCATAGTGTATGACGAGTTCCCCATATCGACCGTAGAACTTCCTCAGTGACGATGTTAGTCGGTCACAAACATATCCCTGACTGAGAAGCTTATCTGAAAGACGCCTAGCTCTCAGAACAAAATCCGTATCTTTGGTACTTGCTCTGGCATAGCGTATCAACTGAGATATGAACACGCCATAAGCAGGCGATGAAGGGATGTTGCTACTCAGAAAAGGAAAGTTTGTAATGCTGAAATTGAAGTCGTCACGTTTGTCATAGAGTGAGGTGTTCATGTGACCATCAGTGTCGTAGGACAACATTATGTCCAAATAGGATGCTGAATTATTTGTCTCTGTGGTTTCTTTGACTTCAAGCTCCGAAGGATAGATACTGCTCAGGTAATCCGCGAATTTTGGATTATTGATGGACAACACATCGTCTATGTATCTGTAAGTGAGTTAAAGTCAGAAGCTAAGTATCTTTTCCCTTCAGAGACCAAAGATTGAATGAATTCAGCTTCGTACGAGTAAAGGAAAATGTCGGCAAGGAGTGGGGCACAATTGGTCCCCATTGGAATTCCGACAATTTGCTGGAAGACCTTTCCTCCAAACACCACAAAAATGTTGTCGATCAGAAAGTTTAACATCTGAATAATGTCTGTTTCAGTGTACTTATTTTCAGAATCGGACTTTTCTTTTACAAAGTAGGTTTTGTCATAGTTAACAACAATAAATTTGTATTTGCGATTACCGTTCTTACTTGTAAACGCATTACTTATAATTTTTGCGAGTCTTTCTTTCAATTTAGAATGTGGAATTGTAGTGTAAAGTGTCGAAAAATCAAAGGCTTTGATCGAATGGACTCTACTAAAATGAGTGGATTTCAGATGTTCTAAAAGTTCCTTCGAATTCTTTAAAATCCACATCTGGTTGATACCACTGCGAGAATACACTGTCGAACAATATTTTTGAAGCCCAGATTTGATTTCAGATAAAACTTTGGTGAGTAAGATCGATACAGATTTGGTAGAACATTTTGAGGAACCAGCGATGAAACGTTGTTTAGAATTTTCGTTTTGTTATTTCTATCGTGAATCTTAAATTTATATTAATCCGGCTCCAAGCAAAAATATATATTTGTCAATGAATTTAAATCAATGTCTACATATAGAGAATAAGTGTCTTAATTTGTGTTTTGTTTCGGGTATGCAACACACAGCAAGTGCATTTATCGTACATGTAATGCGCGTTAGCGCATTTCATGCGATAAATGTACTTGCTGTGTGTTGCATACCCGTAACAAAACACAAATTATGACATTTATTCTATATATATGCACCACAGTTGCCCGTTTCATTCTTGTTTTCTGAAATCGCGTTTTTCCACGTAAAAAGGTGACATTTACATTCAGGTCACCGCTGGTTCAGTTTGCAGGTTAGAACAGCCGTCGCGGCATGTTTCTTTAGATCTTATGCATAGTGACGTCACGATAGTTAATACACGATTTGCGGCACCTTCCTTTCAATAGCAACATCTCAGGGAATTACATTGGCTGTGCATATATATAAACAACAAAGAAAGAAACTGAAGAGGGAAATCATGATATTTAGAAAAAAAAATTATTGTTTAATTCATATCACTCATTTTTAATGGACTCAGTATTTTTTTCTTTTACTAAATTCATGGACTCCGGCACTGCATACATGTACATGTAGTTCCTAATTTCTTTTTTTTTTTTTTTGCCGCTTTCCTTTAATAAGTTAGTGATTAGCTTATAAAATAATTAATTGAAAAAAAAAATTCTGTATGGTTGGTAGCTTTTGTAGATAGCGACGTCTTCTAGAGTCGCGAGCGGTACGTGACATCAAAGACATACCGGCAGGTCATCTTAATTATGCCGCATTATTAAATGAGATATCGACAAGGTCCGATGACATGTCAATACAAAAGATTTCAGCTAGAGATAAATAACACTATCTATGGCTGCTAGATAATAAAAATGACAAAATATATTTAGTTTAAATAAAAGGGGGGGGGGGTCTAGATACTTTTTCCAAAGGGGGGGGGGGGGGGGTTAAAACCAGCAGAGGGTCGAAACTTTACTTTTATAAGAAGTAAAAACGGAAAATCTCGGCACATGTGAAAATAAAAACAATTCTAGCTTAATTTGATGACAACATTCAAAGATCGATTCTTTTTATTAATTAAGGGATCAATGTCATTGATACTTCTAAACTCCGCCTTTGACCGATTAAATTTGGTCCAGGTGTCAATCATTATCTGTATCATCAACATAGTGCGATCACTCGATTCTACATGTATATACATATACACTACAAGTGTACAGCTCTACCATGGCTATTTGATTTATCGCTATAAATATTTGTAAAGATATAGTGTATATGATTATTTTTATTCAGGGAAATTATGTTATTGTTTTTAAATCTATTGATACAAGGGACGTATATATAAAGTATACGTCCCTGTTAATAAGTGTACATTATTGTTTACAAGATCATAGATAATTAGCACATTTTTTAGATCAATACAAAACTTCGGTTAGAAATTAACTGGAACACATGTTCGTCCCTGAAATTAATTATGAGGAAAGATTTGTGGTCCCAACTCGTCAAACATCGACTTAGTTGATCAAGATCGGAAATACACATGTACGCATTTTCACAGTAAAACAAACCGGCAGAAATCAATTTTTCATTTATCGAACATGTATATTGCATGTATATTTGATTTTATAAATGTGTCTATTGAAAATGCTTGATGTACCTTGTAATGAAATATTTTTTTTACTTGTATTGTATTTACACATACATGTACATAGGAAGTAAATTATCTCTCTCTCTCTCTCTCTCTCCAGACGCAGAAATTATCCTGCGAAAGTGAGGAGACAAAATTTCGATCAGTTAACTCTTTTGAATATAACGACATTTCCATTATAAAATGTTCGCCTGTGCATAATTTTTTTTTGTCATTTTCATACAAGCTTGCTTGCTCTCTTTTTTCAAACAAACGTACTAATGTCTCAAATGAACAGTTCAATCAAGAGACGTAGTAAAAATGAATTCCAAAGACATCCGTAATACAAAAGAAAAAAGTGTGTGCGCCTTGGTCTGGTACTTCAAAGGGTTCCAAACAATGCCTCGCATGTTGTTCATACCGCTCTTTTACCTGTTTATTAACACCCCCTGTACACGGAGACGTGTGACTATAAACCTACAAACTTTGATAATTTGATGCCACTGGGGCAGGTTTTTTACATACATAAACCTTCTTTGAACTTTCGTGCATAATTTATGTGTATGTGAGATTAAAGATTTTTTATTAATTCAATTTACCGTTTCTGCGTTCGCCCCACGGCGTAAGAGAGAACTATAGGTCCCCTTTCATCTTCACTTGAATATGATCCTGATTTCTGTTTATGTCAAAGTGCCCGATCCCCCCCCCCCCCCCAACGAAGGAATACCTGAACAAAAGAAAGATAAACAAATACATGTAAGAAATCCAACAAAAATACAAAGGTGCAAGGAGGTGTAGCAAATTCTGAAAAGATGCAGCTAATTCATGAAGAAAAAATATGGAACCCAATCCGAGCCCCAGATCGGAAAGGGGATCGGAATGGGGGCTACAGAAATTTTTGCTTTACACTGGATTTTTTTCTTTGAAAACGTTCTTTCATCATCCTCAAATACATGATTTGGGGATTTCTTAACAAATCAGTCCATTTTAGTTTAAATAAGGGAAGTAAATGATTTTTTTAAAAATAAAAATGTGAGATAATTCTTCTGAAAATGAATTTATACTTCGTCTAATGTCAAAGCTCTCGCTGTGTAATTAAATTAAATCGATCAGCCACTGAGGGTAGTATATGTATATTGTAAGTCTATACGTTGTCAAATAAGAAAAAAAAATATATTTAAAAAACTAGTGAAGTTATACACACATCACAAAAGACGATGAAAGAGAATTAAAAAAATACATGTATGTTTGAAATAATTCGGGCAAAAATGCATATTTAATTAGTTAAATTTGATTAATTCACAGTAGACTGAATTGCTGTCGTTTCTTGACTGAGGAGGGTATATTCCCCGGGAAGACTATGGTGAAGGCGCGAAGCGCCGAATCGGAGGGGGGTAGGAGGACTTGTGGTAGGAGGTTGTCTGAAGTCAGCCTCGGATAATTGTGCGAAATTTATGATTTCTAAGACCATTGTTGAACACGTTTGTTTGATCTTGTGATGTTAAAACGAAAGATTATCTTGGTGACAAAAAAATAATGAAAGGTTTTCATGTAAAAGATGTATATATCGCTCAATTTGAGATTTCTATGAGGCCATTGAAAGACACCAAGAAAGTAACATTTATTAAATCACAGAAAATAACAACTCTTTATCTGAGTCTGATTTTTTTTTGGCTAGTTGTGTAAATACTAGTATATACATATATATAAAAAAAATGCGAAGCGACTAATGATCCTGAGTTTGTATAAACACTTTTTCTCACCATTATTTTCATGAATTGAAAGGAGAAGGTGCGGTAACCTGCCTTTTTCGCCCTATACGATTAAATAGTGAAAAAAATCAAAATGTTGTTAATGTATTCCGTAATACAGGCAGATCTGTATGTACATATTTGTCGAAGGAGGGGAAGGATGGGGTTTTTTTTAGAAGCCATGGCCCTAACTAAAAGGAAACTGTAAATGGGATGTTCTCGATTTTTTTCCAGGTATTACGGAAGAAAATTGAGCAATCATGATTCAACACTCTTACAATTTCTTTGGCTGTTAAAACTGAAAAGCTTGTGGATCCAGAGGCGGGCCATGGTGATAAATAATTGTGAATTATGAGGGATTTCATAATCTGAAAGAAGCGGAGATACATGCATTTCTGTAGTCCGATACTTTTGTACCAATATATTCTGTGTCTGATGTATTATTTCCATTATTAACGTGTCTATCTTCAACGCATTTGAAAATTTCTGTTACAAAATTTCTTGAAATTTCTAAAACGTGGGTCCTGTAGCATCATATCCCACCCATTCTGCCACGTCTTTTGGTACATTTTTGGACATAATAATTTTCATACTTTTTGGCAATATTACATTGTTTAGACTGAGGATCACTGACGAGGGTTTAGTACCCGAAACGTGCATGTCTGGTCCATGCTGTAAATTTATCAGGTTTTAAATGATGCTATTGAATTTAAAGACGTTTAACATTACTATTCTCACGGGGTATAGCGGTGATGGTGGGAGAAAGGGCGGGGTACTCTGTAGTGTATGGAGTTGAAAGACTTTGGAAAAAAAAACAATGATGACAAGGGGTTATTCAAATCAAAAGATAAAAGATTAAAGTCAGTCAATCACTCAACACGAACAAATGTCGGGAGGAAGAAATTAACAAAATAATCTATTATAATAGTACATGAAATTAGAGAAAAACCGAAAGTTCTGCATTGCGAGATTGTCCACCATGTAACTTTGATTACATCTTGCATTAAAATAAAAAAGAAATGTATATTAACATAAACGTTAGACAAAATTACTGAATTAAACATGTGAAAATTAAATTATTCAAAACCATCAATATAAAGAATTAGAGAAAAGGGAAAGCGCCGAGAAAGAAAATTCCCTAAATATTTACAGCAGCTTGTTGTACCATATTAGAATAAAGTAAAATTAAACTATTTTTTAAACTAAATTTTAAACTATTTCCGGCATTAAAAATAAAATATGGCGATTTGGCACGTAGGATACACACGATAGACAGCTCGTGTCACATGACAGGTAATTGTTGAAATAACACAGGTATTGTTGTGGCAGGGCGAAGCATAGTTTTACCTGGTCATCGGAAGAGTTCATTATAGGCAGGTGATACAAGATGTCAAAATTACAGGTCTTAAAATTATATAGGCATTTCATACTCTATGTAACAGTGTGTAAACTAATTTTTTTTTATCGACTGGTCTTATTTGCTTGATTGAATTATCTCCGCCCGGTCAGACCACTTTGGTAGAGAAATACATGTGTATTACGTGTATATTATCGTTGTATGAATTCAGATTAGTATAAAGTACGTATAATACTTATAATACGTATAATAAAAAAAATGCAAATAAAAAAATATCCGATAAACCCGATAAAAATGTACAAATTTCATAAGATTATAAACAAAATTCGGATTCTGAGTAAGATTTATTCGTTTTGCAAGTTATGAGTCGTAATATTAATTCATTCACGTTATTCTCCATAGTAATGTTTATTATGCATACGCTAACGGTTAATTCTGCATACGCTCACGATAGATTTTTTTTTCCGCGTACGCTCACGATAGAATGGATAATTAGCGCTACTCATTTATTACTATACAATGAATACAGATAATTTGATACTATCGCTATGAATAAGAAAAAATGAATACAAACGTGAATGAGATAAGCGCTAACCATTGTACGTTTTTCAATCAGTATTCACACAAATGAATAAGGACAATTTGGTAATATCGTGAGCAAATCAATAACTAAGGTTAATTAAACGGTATAAATCGTGAACTAAGAAAACATATACATAATGAATGAGGACTAACGTGAGAGTTGTTAAGATTAACTATTCCTTATCTGTATTCTCTGTAAGCACTTGCACTTTTATGAAGGACGCATGGCACGGCATGTCTCAGATTCTGATAAAATTTGTACATAAGGTTGGGTCTGACCCAAAAGTAAAAACTTGTTAAAAATTTTCTTAATATCACATCCGGTTGCCATGGAAACGGACTTTGAATATTGAAAAAATGCATTTGGGGGCGTTTTTGAAGTCACATACATAGTTTATGTAGCATAATCTAAAACAAACACTGATGAATTATCAGAACCCTATCATTGCTCTTTCAAGTTAAGTAATAATAATGTTGGGTTTATGGTCTTATCTATATGTTTCCATAGCAACAACACAAGTACCCTATCAAAATAGTATTTTTGGCATTTTTTGAAAATTCAACGATGAATTACTTACATTTTTGAGTTTTTTATGAAAATAAAACATAAGCATTCGCATTGGGACAAAGTTTCTGTTGGTTGCTATGGCAACATGACCTCAAATCGCAAAAATGAAAGCAATTTTGGACAATATTTAGAGTCCTTTTTTTACTAGATCATTGAATTTTGATTCAAAGTGATGAAAATTAATAAATGTATTCAAGTAGACCTTTCATTACATGAAATAATTTTTTTTTTAAAAATATTCAGGAAATAGCCCGTTGCTATGGGAACGATTGTGTAAAATTGCACATAGGCCCACTTTGAGTCCTTGGATACGGGCATCAAAAGTTAAGTAATCTGAAATTTTTGAAATCTAAAATAAAGTTTAGACTTTGCTTAATCGTATATGTAAAAAAGGTTGTGTAAGTCTGTTTCGTTTTTTGAGGAAAAGGCTTCAAAAACAACAAAAAATGCTTATTTTTATAATGTATGACCAAATTACTTAAGCAACCATTGATTATTTGAAATTTTTTTATTGTATTTTGATAGAGGCTTACTTGATCTTTATTGTTATGAAATTTGAACTTCCTAGGATTAATAATTACTGTTTTATGAAAAAAAAATGGTTGCCATGGTAACATATGTTCCATATAGCTTTTTCATGGTTTTTGAAAGAACTCTTTGTGTTGAATATTTCCCAACAATTTTTATCTGTTCATCATGATGCAAAATTTTTAAAAATGACTCTGAAGTTGCAAAATAAGTAATATTAAAGGCCATAGTTACCGTTGCCAAGGTAACTTATGTACATAGCAACAAGTGGGTTTATCTTGAATTTGCTCATTTTATAAAATAAATCCTATTTCCTTATCATATATCTATCAAGAGAGAAGGAAAATTGGAAAATACAAACAGCATTTTGAAATTAATATATCAAAATTAGCTAATTATGTTGTCATGGTAACCAGCCTTTTTTACAATATCAGACACTGCTAGTGAGCTTATTTAAAATTTTATGTCCTAATCTTTAGAATGCATAAAAAATCTTCCATTGATGTCACATATAGACTAAATTATAGAGCTTCAAATTAGCTCAATTTCTCAACTTTAAAGGTCGTTGCCATGGTAACCAGATGACTTAGATTTAATTTTTTGTCAAATTTTCCTTTTTGCATTGGTCCCTACTTATGTGTGAAATTTCATGAAAATCGGAGACCATGCGTGCCGAAATTGTTTAAATGATTACAGAGAATTGCTATTAATCATATGTTATCTCGATCATGAGACAACGTTTAATGAAATGTACATGTGTTGTACCTATCTTTTGTCATTAAAATATTGATACACCATTAGATATCTTCACTTCGTTTGAATCACTGTTGCAATTGGTTGATTGTTTGTCATAAAATTAGTTTAAATACTTTTCTACAATAGATAAAATGAGTAAACATTTTTTAAACAAAGCGACATACCCAACACTCATAGCTCTGTTATTAACCAATGATTTATTATATTATGGAGTCATGTTTAGAATTAAAGTTTTCATATTTTCTTATTTGACAAAGAAGGGGGTCTCCAACAACACTAGTTTGAGCACCCACAGCAAATTCCCAAAACACCCAACTCAAAATCACAGAGCAGACAAGCACAGAAAAAACGCAAAACGAGTGCATAAGTGTTCTATCTCAAATTTAAATACGAATTAGATAAACATACCAACGGCATCTCCAGAAACTTTTCCATTTCCTCACGTTTAAGAAATTGAATTCCAGTTTTCTTTCAAAAGATGTTCACGAATTTTACTTATGCCATCTGAAACTGAAAAATTGCTCTGTTGTTAGTGTATTAATGTCCAATCAATGAGAAAGATTTGATCACATGAGCATCTATCTCCATTTCTACAAAATATTCTATTTCCATATTTGATTTATTGTTAGTTGTCAATTTCCTGAATAATAGAGCATTCACTCTACATGCTTTCACAATTTTTGTGATTTCTGTAATTGCGTTGACCATCAGATATGTTGAAAGTCTTTAGAATTTATCAGATTTTCTTTATTTCATTGGATTTCCCCTGAGGGGAAAGAAGGAGGGAGGGTATTCTAAACAGATAGCTGCAGGAAATATATGGGCTCTATCATCAGAATTTAACATCGGAAAAGGTAGAAAATAAAAAGAAGAATTTCGATATTGATAAATAGACGGGGATATTGAAAGAGAAAAGATACAGATGGGATTGAAGTTTGATGGTAGTTGGGTGGGGATAATTTTGATTGTTGCCTAATCATATGAATTCACATATTTAATCATATTTTGTGATGCCTTAAACTTGCATGCTTAAACTGATTCAAAAAACTTGATTTACTTACAGCTGGAGATGAAAACGGAGAAACTGTGTACATGTTGTCATCAACGGTTCCCATGGGAAGAGGTCGTAGTATGGAAATACGGAATATGACCGATAATTATGGTTATTTTTCCGAGTACAACTTCAACATCTCATTTCATTTTCGAACCTGTATGTCGTTTTCTGAATTATTACGAATCTCATCTAAGTATTGGTATTATAATGAAAACTATCCAACAATACTTAAAGCAGGTATCTACAATCGGAACATAGTCTTGACCATTAACAGTTTGGAATCAGTTCAGTTACAACTAACTGTTAGCGACTTCGAATGGTATTCATTCAGGCTAAGTGCCTCATTGAGTGGTGAAGCGGGTATCATTAATTTTTACATAGAGTGTTGTAAAATAGATACCTCAAAATGTGTACGACAGAATTTCAATCCTTTTCTTAGTGACTTTCCAGGTTTCAAAGTAAAGATAGGCTTTAAAGCAGATGCCATCCTTCCTGTGTTCATTGGTTGCATAAAGCAGATAACATTTAATGGGGGATTAGATTTCAATATATATACGGATAATTCATCGGGCAGAATACAGATTGCAAAACATTGCAATATGACTTGTTCGGACCAAGGTATGTTATTTTTACATCATATTATGTTGTTGTCATAATTACGGATAAAATAATAAAGACATGGCTCTTTATACGTCCCTGTTTTGACCTAGACAGGTAAATATTAGATTAGATGTGTGTGTGTGGGGGGGGGGGGGGGTGTTCCAGTCACGGGTTACTACAAGCAAAAACAAAAGGTGTCTGATTTTGAAAACTTATATTAACGATCTAGTTGAAAGAACTCAGTAGACAGTGCTCAACTAGAAGTCAGCATCATTTTTTATTTCAAGCCATTTTAAATTTTGTAAGAAAAAGGTTAAATGAAAATTAAATAACTCATTGCATATCGACCAAAAAAAAGAACATCTCGCAAATATCAGACACAATTGTCCAAAGCCTATTTCACAACATTTCAATAAAGAAAACAACTCAATATCGCACTTCAACATTATTTAAAAGCATGAAGCAATCCGGATTGCAGGACACAAAAATCGCTTATGGGAATACTTTGGCCGGATTTCCCTCGTCCACAATTTATGTGTCTCGTATGGTTCTTAAATTATGCAAATGAATTTGAAGACGTTTAATATTTGTATGATGTATGGCTGACATTCGGATATATATGAAAAAAATTAAGGTATCCGTTGTACAATAGAGTCATTTTACATAGCGTTTTAATAATCTCCTTTGTAAAGTATGGTAAATTTTATGCCTGGTAAGGTCATATAAACAATATATTTTCTGAAAGGTAGTGATGCCCTGAGTACAGATATAAAACTTCCAGGTCTTAAAAAATCAAAGGGGAAAAACTCTTGTACAACTTTGTTATTTTGCATATGTTATATACAGAAAATAGACAATTAAAATGCTTCATCAGTTATTCCCCTTTGTTTTTCTGGCCCCAAAATTATTATTTCTGAACAGTGGGCAATATAACCTTTCAGAAAATATATAGTTTATAGTACCTTACCAGGCATCGAAAAATGCCCTATTGTACATCAGATACCTTAAGATTCCATGATTTATCACCTGAAATCTGAAGAAAAATAAATGATATCCTTTTCTGTTACTTTTTGTTACTTTAACTGACATGAATCTCTTTTGCAGGTACTACTTTGAACATTAAGAATTGTATCAAATCAACAGGAATTATTCCCCTTGTACCGAGGCAGCTGATTAAGTTCGCAGATGGGACCTTATCCGTTTTAAAATATGACAGCCTTTTTAAAAGATCTATCCTTAAATATGATGTCAATCAAGTAGATCTTCAATTTCCTAAAGATTTCAGAAGAAATGGAAGCATCGCACCTGAGATCGGGAGGAACCTAGACCTTGTCCTAAAATCTCTAAATCCTGACGATGGTGGACTTTATATTACAGTTGTTTTCATAAGGAGAAATGCTAAACAAGAATTTGAATTTCACAAGTATTCAGCTTTCTTCAATGTTCAGGGTAAACTCTACTTATTGAAATGTTTTACCTTTTCCACACTTAGTCTATTGTATAAGTGTATTATTCAACTTGCGTTTTCATTCCCCAGAATTGGTGTTTATTGTGATATAAGGTTTATGACCAGGTCTGTCTCAATGACTTTGAATTTCACATAAGTTGTGATTAATTACATGGCTCACATTTTAAAGTTAAGTACCCGAAACGTGCATGTCTAGTCCATGCCGAAAATTTATCTGCTCTTAAATGACGATATTAAATTTGAAGACATTTAACAGCTGTATTACTTGGTGAGTGTCACTGCTGGTGAACCAGGAGTCCCCGAGGCCATCGATCGTCCTGCTACGTCTTTCCGTACATTTTTCGATAAAGTCAATATCACACTCTTTGGCCACATTACATTGTTTAAATTGAGGGTCATTGACAAGGGTTAAGTACCCGAAACGTGCATGTCTGGTCCATACTAAAAATTTATTTGTTTTTTTTAAATGATGCTTTTAATTTAAAAACGTTTGACATTTGTGTCAGCTACTTAAATACTGACGGTACAGTTGCAAAATAACTATGTCGTACACAATGTTAGCAAATCCAATAAAAAACCTCAGATATTTACATTGTAAAATCAGCAATACAGCTGTAAACACAATGTCAAAAGTTAATTACAGTTACATCCCATTCCAGTGGAACAATTTAATCAGTTTTCAGTCTCAAGTCGAACGAAAATAGTGCAACATTTTAAGACTTTCTATTGCAACAGTAATTATCCCGAAATAAACAAATTAAAAAGTGTGTAAAATGAAATCTAGTTTCGCCGTCTGCGTTTAAGATTCATTCATTGATAGCAGAGATCTTCAGATACGTATTCTTGCGACAACAAGTGCGGAACAGGACTGTACAATGCAACAGGCAAATACATTGTCAATCAGATTAAAAAGCTTCAAGAATGAAAAGGGGTCAAACAGACAAAGAACAATACTCACAAAGGACGGTCAGACATGCAATAAAAGTGGACAACCCAACAAATGTTCAACGAACGACAATACATTAACTGAAATAGACCAATGTGCTCCCGGAGACGTCTCGATGTAAGGTAGTTCCACGCACAGGGGAGTCATAGGTGAGGGGTGGACAGTGTGAAAGGGAGGGAGAGGAAGGGATGGGAGGAGGGAGGAAATGAGGAAAACGGGAGGGAGGGGAATGAAGGGGACTGGAGGAAGATGAGAAGAGGGCGAGAGGAGGGAGGAAGGGGGAGGGGGAGGTAAAGAAAGGGTGAAATGGAGGGGGAGGGATGAGGGGCGGGAGGGTAGAGAGGTACCCCCTGTCCATCCATAGGTAGCAGTCCTTCAAAAACTTATGTAAATGGATATTGAAAGGGAGTTGTCTGTACTCTGCTGGCTAAAGCAAGCTTATAATCCGAGATATCCAGAAAACGTACGGATTGGACAAATGATCATTCCAAAAGAAAAGAGGAGATCTCCAACAACATTCGGTTTGCAACACCAACAGCAAAACTTCAAACACCCATTGCAAAAAACACAGAGCAGACATCAACAGAAATAGATGCAAAGACCAATGAGTTATAGAAGATCCTGACAACAATCTCAATAGCACTCACAATAGAGCACAAAAGTGACCATCGACGGACCCCTAGCAAGCCAGAGGTGGGATCAGGTGTCCGGGAGGAGTAAGCATCCCCTGTTGGCTAGCCGCACCCGCCGTCGACGGTCGACGTCCATGCACGAAGATGACCATATCTAAAATTATGCACTGTCTGAGGTTTTGTCTATATAGAAAGTGCTATGGCGACAATGTCAGGGAAAGACATTCAAAACACTTACTGTCAAACCCCTCGCGGGGAACTTTTTTACGAGCTCCACATGGCAAAGGGCATAAGTGTGACACAAATTAGTTAAAGAAGATCCTGACAACAATCTCAACAGCACTCACAATAGAGCACAAAAGTGACCATCGACGGACCCCTAGCAAGCCAGAGGTGGGATCAGGTGCACGGGAGGAGTAAGCATCCCCTGTTGGCTAGCCGCACCCGCCGTCGACGGTCAACACACACCATAGAAACATGAAACATAAAAGACCACACACAATAGTAATGTCATAACATCTACTATGGCTTCCTTGCTGGCTGGTAGTTTATTTTGTTCATGCAACGAGGGATAACTCTATATCTAACCACTTCTACGTAATCCTTAAGTCTATATTGTTATTTCTTTTTTCATACTAGATCCATGCTTCGAGGAGGTTAACCGGAGTAAACGTGATATATGTGAAGTAAAACGTTGTTTAACTTCCGCTGAGGGATATGTGGTAAACCTTATTTAATTATATGTACATGTAATTCGCCACTGCAAAAAAAAGTCAGAGGTAAAAATCTAAGAAGCAATTCATTGGATGAGTTAGATCTATTTTCTATGAGATGTACTGAAATGATATTAGTTACGCAAATTAATTATGCAAATTAATGAAGCAAATAAGTATGTTGATCCTTAGGTTAATTAATCAAATAAGTAAAAAATAAACAAAAAAATCCTTAAGTTATCCAAGATGTCTGAATGATTTACTGCATTAATATTTTTTTTACTGGGAGAGGTAATATTTCAGCGTACTTTCATCTGTTAGTGAATCATGAAATTTTCCATCAGATCAATATATCTCAGTGTTCTTTACCACACAGACTTATAATGGAGGTATCCTACCCGATCTGAGTGTTAACGTATGTACCAAAGAACAAGAAGGGGAATACAGCTGCTGCAACAGGATGACAAACGAGTGCATCTCAGAGTTCATATCACGTGAGACTTTATTTTAAGACGAATTGTTAATATATTAGGGCATTATGGATATAATACTCTACTTCCGGTTGTTTTGAAGACAGAAAAATGAAATATCACTAAGTTGGCACGACTTCTGCATTTCGGCAATGTTCGGGGCCACACATTATCATGGCGAGAAGAATGAAATAATAAAAAATATCAAATATCTAAAAGTATCGAAAAGTTGGAAGTACATCATTTCTAGCTTTTCCATGATATTGTTATTATACCCCAATACCTTAGATAAATAACGGCATAATTAAATATCAATAATACATCATGATAGTTGATATACAGTTTCGATTTATTTCATTCACATCCTTATTTTAGCGAAATCTTATTTTCTACTTATTTACTTTGTTCTGTTCAACAACCTTTATTTTTCGCTTTCAGTCTGGAAGAAAGAAACTGATACAACACTGCACTTTCTGGTTGCAATGTTGATTCTATATATTATAATATTGATTGCTGTTTAGTATGGGATTGAGAAAGTCACCGAAGTACGGGGAAAAATCGCAGCAGATAAAACGAATGGCTAATAAAGTCATAGTTATCGAATCCTTTATGTCATGTAATTGATTGATCAATTTGTATCTATCGTATTTCATCGTAGAAGTAGGAGTTGTTTATTTTTCAGCATTTCTTTACGAATTTTGTAGAAATGAAAAATATCTTAAATATTTTTTGTGCTGCCTTTTGTATAAGGCATACTATTTAATAGTTTTCGTCAATTTTCTATCATGAATGTTTGAGGTGTGACGATTGAGAATTCATTATAAATGTCTAAAAGTCCAAACGTTAACATAACTTATACCAGTCATTAGATGAGTCCTTATTTCGGAAGGCCTCTTCACATATGGGCGAATCTATTAAACGAAGTTTTACGAATAAGGAAAATTTCTCAAACCTCGCAAATTGTGAACGAAAATATCCCTAAAAATTTGAAATGTGACGAACAGCGAACGCCGAGAAACCATTTATAGCGATTCGATTACGAATTATTCTTAAAGGTTACGTTTCTGCGCTATCGTTCGTTTGATTGACAAACGAAACTTATTCACGTTCAAAGCGTTCATGCTTCGTTTTAATGAATCGTTAAAATTCGCAACTATTCGTCATTGAATTGGTTTTGAATTCGCTACGTCTCGTACTCATTCGCAAAGCGTCGCAATGATGCGTCTTCTTTGCACCCTCAATGAACTGATATTTACATTACGGTATAAAATAAGCAGATTAAGAGGTCACAATCAAATTGCTTGCGACAGTTAACGAAGCATAGCGAAGGCGTACCGAACGCTTAACGCATTGAAACGTATTAATATTACGAATGGTGGACGTAATTTTTATACGTCAGAATTTTTAAAACATGTTCAAAATTTGTCGACGATTAAAACTGATGGCAATGAATTTGAACGCTTATCCATACGAAATCAACAACGATGTAAAACGTTGGTATGCGAACGTAAACGGATTTTGCTATAACATTTTTCGCCATTTCGAGCAAGTTGACGTCGAAGGGATTTCGTCTGTATGTTAAGGGTGCTTAAAGGTTTGAAACAGGAATAAAACATTTACTTTTTAGTGAGTATTTTTGTGTTCTTCTAGCATATATCTATCTCTTTTGATAATTTTAATTCGCTTCTTGTAAATCAATCTCTGTTTATGATCATTGGTGCGTTTGGTATATTGATCTCTTTTGGTATTTTTATGTGCTTCTTGTATATTTATCTCTTTAAATATTTTTATAAGTTTCTTCTTTATCTAACTCTTTGGGCGATTTCTTGATTATTTCTATAGCCTTCTTGAAGATCTATCTCCTTTATGATTTTGATTTAATTCTTACATTATATCTTTTCGATGAATGCAAAGTCACCGTGCTTATTGTACATTTATCTGCTTTGAAAATATGTACGGATTCTTCTAAAATCTCTTTGGACTACATTTATATAAATCTTGTACATTTATGTATTTATATAGTTTGATATGTACAATTGGTATACCTTTATATTTTGATTATTTTTATTCTTGTAAATTTATCACTTTTTACATGTTCTATTTCCTTCTTGTATGTTTACCTCTTCGAATGATTTTTATCCGATTATTGTAAATGTATCTAATTTGATGATTTTCATTTTTTCTGGTATCTATATCTTTTTAATGATTCTTTATATAACTGTGCTTTTGGTATATTTATCTCTTTTTAAATATTTATGTGCCTCTTGTATATTCATTCCTTAGATGAACCACTACGCACAGTAGTCTGGGATGTATCACTGGGTTGGGTGCACCCCCCTTGATCCTCCAAAGCCGGCCTAACTTTGTAGCATTTTTTGCGCTCTTTCAGATAAAAAAATGTCTCATGGAAATTTCCATTGCAAAAGTGGTGTTTTTTGGGAAAAACATGTTTTTTTTAGTCAAAAACACTGAAAATAGGTAAAAAAACTTTTATATGGTTGATGTTTTTAAAAATTGAAAAGTGTGAATATATAGTATTTTTGATCCTCTTTCAGATGAAATAAGTTGCAAGTTCCAAATTCTATTTTTACTGTGTGTTTCGGGGTAAAAAATCGAATTTTTGCCAAAATTCACAGAAATTTGAGGAAATTTTAATTTATTCCTGCTTCTCAGCTCCTCAATATTGCATATGATCGTTTAATGATGATTTAAAAAACATTGTTAAAGTCTCTTCTTTCAAATGACATATATTTTATATTCTTATTTGTTTGCAAAATCCTCGAAATTAATTATTTTATACAGAAACCTGTATTTTCAATCAGAAATCTCAGATTTCTGTATATTTATTTAAAGAACCCTTATTTGTTACGAAAGCAATGATTGAAAGCTATTTTCTAGTGTAACTTTTCACACTTTACCAGATTACATAAAAAAATTATGTTTTACTAACATTTCATTCAAAATCAAAGTGTTTTTGGGGAAAAAACATATTTTTTCATTTAAAAATAGCTGATTTCTGGAGAATATTTATTGAATCTATAAAAGTTCTTGAAATGATAGCAGGAATGTATTTTGAACTGTAATTTTTTAGGTTCACTCATAAATTACATGTATGAAACATGAAAGGTATATTTTCTACTTAATTTTGGGGCAAAATGCCTGTTTTTTGTTTAAAAATTACAGATTTCTGGAAAAATTTTATTAATTTATTTTCTTTGCTAAAACTATACATTAAAAGCTTTTATCATTATAGAAAGTAATCATCTTGTCAGATGATTGTGAAATTAAATGTAATAATTAATTAAAACCATCATTTTGGGGTAAAATATGCATTTTTTATGCAAAAGCCACTTATTTTGAGAAAATAAGTACTAGCTCTTTTAATTTGCCTAAATTGATATGTTTTAGTCTTGATATTATGCTGTATCTTATCATAAATGGATAGGAATGTTATTTGATAATTGAAATTTAATTTATATCTTATTTTTGGGCAAAAAACCTTATTTATGTGAAAAATTCACTTATTTCTGTGAATATTTTTTAAAATTTATATTTTTTATGTAATCAACACTGGAGAGGTTTCATATAATTGGATGGCATAAATGTGATCAAGTTTAATGTGTAAGAAGAGATTTTTTTGATTCTCTTGCTATTTTGGGTGGAAAATCTCGATTTTTATTTAAAAATCGCTAATTTCTGGAAAATCCTTATTACTATGAAATCAGACGTTATTATTTATATTCAAAAGAGTTCCTGGGTATATCATAGTTTGTCCTTGAAAGTCATATGCAGTTGAAATATCCTCTGTTAATTTAATTGATATTTTGGGGCAAAAAACCTAATCTCATTCATCCTAATTTATGTGCAAAATTCACTTATTTCTGTGAAAATCATTTTAAATCTATATATTTTATTCAATTAAAGCTGGAGAGGTTTCATATAATTTGATGGCATAAAAGTTATCAAGTTTAATGAGTTAGTAGAGATTTCTTTGATAATCTTGCTATTTTGGGTGGAAAATCTCAATTTTTATTTAAAAACTGCTGATTTCTGGAAAATCCTTATAACTATGAAATGTGTTGTTATATCTTATATTCTAAAGTGTTCCTGGGTATATCATAGCTTGTCCTTGTACGTCATATATTTTTGAAGTATCCTCTGTTAATTTAATTAGTATTTTGGGGCAAAACATATGTTTTGCATGAATTATATAAAGCCTATATCAAGAATCTTACAATAGAAAGTCTCATATTTCAAACTGTGATTATTCTCCTCTGTATTTCCTATTAAACTGAAATATAAGACTTTCAATAGTAAGTTTCTTGATATAGGCTATATATTCATATAAAACTTATTTTTTGCCCCAAAATACCAATTAAATTAACATTTCTTAAGCGGTTTTTGAATAAAAATTGAGATTTTCCACCCAAAAAAGCAAGATTATCAAAGAAATCTCTTCTAACTCATTAAACTTGATCACTTTTATGCCAACCAATTATATGAAACCTCTCCAACTTTGATTGAATAAAAAGTATAGATTTAAAACGACTTTCACAGAAATAAGTGAATTTTGCACATAAATTAGGTTTTTTGCCCCAAAAAATCAATTAAATTAACAGAGGATATTTCAAATGCATATGACTTTCAAGGACAAACTACGATATACCCAGGAACTCTTTTGAATATAAATAATAACGTCTGATTTCATAGTAATAAGGATTTTCCAGAAATTAGCGATTTTTAAATAAAAATCGAGATTTTCCACCCAAAATAGCAAGAGAATAAAAAAAAATCTCTTCTTACTCATTAAACTTGATCACATTTATGCCATCCAATTATATGAAACCTCTCCAGTGTTGATTACATAAAAAATATAAATTAAAAAAAATATTCACAGAAATAAGTGAATTTTTCACATAAATAAAGTTTTTTGTCCCAAAATAAGATATAAATTAAATTTTATTATCCAATAACATTCCTATCCATTTATAATAAGAAACAGCATAATATCAAGACTAAAACATATCAATTTAGGCAAATTAAAAGAGCTAGTACTTATTTTCTCAAAATAAGTGGTTTTTGCATAAAAAATGCATATTTTACCCAAAAATGATGGTTTTAATTATTTATTACATTTAATTTCACAATCATCTGACAAGATGATTACTTTCTATAATGATAATAGCTTTTAATGTATAGTTTTAGCAAAGAAAATGAATTGATAAAAATTTTTTCCAGAAATCTGTAATTTTTAAACAAAAAACAGGCATTTTGCCCCAAAATTAAGAAGAAAATATACCTTTTATGCTTCATAGAAGTCATGTAATTTATGAGTGAACCTAAATAATTACAGTTCAAAATACATTCCTGCTATCAGTTCAAGAACTTCTATAGATTCAATAAATATTCTCCAGAAATCAGCTATTTTTAAATGAAAAAATATGTTTTTTCCCAAAAAAAACCTTTGATTTTGAATGAAATGTTAGTAAAACATATATAATCTGATAGAGTGTGAAAAGTTACACTAGAAAATAGCTTTCAATCATTGCTTTCATAACAAATAAGGGTTCTTTAAATAAATATACAGAAATCTGAGACTTTTGATTGAAAATACAGGTTTCTGTATAAAATAATTAATTTCGAGGATTTTGCAAAAAATAAGAATATAAAATATATGTCATTTGAAAGAGGAGAGTTTAAAGATGTTTTTTAAATCATCATTGAATGATCATATGCAATATTGAGGAGCTGAGAAGCAGGAATAAATTAAAATTTCCTCAAATTTCTTTGAATTTTGGCAAAAAATCTACTTTTTTACCCCAAAACACACAGTGAAAATAAGATTTGGAACTTGCAACTTAATTCATCTGAAAGAGCATCAAAAATACTATATATTCACACTTTTCAATTTTTAAAAACATCAATCATATAAAAGTTATAATTTTTTTCCCATTTTCAGTGATTTTTGACTAAAAAAACATGTTTTTCCCCCCAAAAAAACACCACTTTTGCAATGGAAATTTTTGTGGTGTTTGGAGGAAAGGTCTTTCAGCAAATTGTCGGCATTCCAATGGGGACCAATTGTGCCCCACTCCTTGCCGACATTTTCCTTTACTCGTGCGAAGCTGAATTCATTCAATCTTTGGTCTCTGAAGGGAAAAGATACTTAGCTTCTGACTTCAACTTCACTTATAGATACATAGACGATGTGTTGTCCATCAATAATCCGAAATTCGCAGATTACCTGAGCAGAATCTATCCTTCAGAGCTTGAAGTCAAAGAAACTACAGAGACAAAAAATTCAGCATCCTATTTGGACATAATGTTGTCCTACGACACTGATGGTCACATGAACACCTCACTCTATGACAAACGTGACGACTCTAATTTCAGCATTACAAACTTTCCTTTTCTGAGTAGCAACATCCCTTCATCGCCTGCTTATGGCGTGTTCATATCTCAGTTGATACGCTATGTCAGAGCAAGTAAGAAATATACGGATTTTGTTCTGAGAGCTAGGCGTCTTTCAGATAAGCTTCTCAGTCAGGGATATGTTTGTGACCGACTAACATCGTCACTGAGGAAGTTCTACGGTCGATACGGGGAACTCGTCATACACTATGATGTCCCATTCTCCAGAATGGTGGGTGATATTCTGTCATAGACCATTTGAACCATCAAACCCAAGATTGTACTCTATGTCTTCCGAAATGGAAGTTACCGGATGTGACAGTTCTACCGAATTGAAGCGGCGGGTGTTGCATGCAAGCAGGAGATGCTTACTCTTCCTGGGCACCTGATCTCACTCCCATATCGGAAGTTCGCTTCTTTTCATGTGGTGGAGGTTTTTGTTTGTTTGCTTTGGTTCCTGTTTTGTCCTAATTCTGTATGCCTTCGGTTTCTGATTTTCTGAATTATCGATTTTGTGCTGTATACAGGGATATGGTCATTATCCATATTTGTCATTTACATAAGACAAATTTTTATCTGCAAGAACGCAACAAATGCTACAAAGTTAGGCCGGTTTTGGAGGATCAAGGGGGGGTGCACCAAACCCAGTGATACATCCCAGACTACAGCTTACATAATGTCTATCTGTTTTGATGAACCCAATATGCTTTATGTATATTTATCTCTTTTTAAATTTTTATGTGCCTCTTGTATATTCACTCCCTTAGATAAATTACCATGCACAGCTTATATATATTTATCTCTTTTGATGAACTTACATGTGCTTTATGTATAGTTAACTCCTTTGATGATACTCTATGTGCTCCTTCCTTATTGATGTCTTTTGATGACGTTCTATGTGATTCTTGTACATCTATCTCTTTCGATGATTATTCATCTGCTGCCTGATTATTTATCTCTCTTGATGAATTTCCATGTGCTTCACTGGCGACGGTAAAGTAACCGAAACTTGCATGTCTGGTCCATGCTGCCAATTTATCTGCTCTTAAATGATGCTATCGAACTTGAAGACGTTTAACATTGTATACTTATCTCCTATCTCTCTCCTTTAATGATTTTTTATGTGTTCTTTGCTTATTGATTTCTTTTGATAATTCTTATGTAATTCTAGTCTATTTATGTATTTTTATAATTTTTATATGCTCCTTTTATACTTATCTCTTTAGATGATTTTTCATGGACATCTTGTATGTCTAATTCTTTTTGTGACTGTTTATGTACGTCTTGTATATTTATCTCTTTGATGATTATTAATTGCATATTGGTTATTGATTTCATTTGATGATTTTATGTGATTCTTGTTTATATATGTCTTTTTATAATTTTTATTTGCTTCTTTCATATTTATCTCTTCAGATGATTTTTTCATGGACATCTTGTATGTCTAATTCTTTTGATGACCTTTTATTTACTTCTTTTTTTTAAACACCACAGAAATGTATACAGTACATAGACAAAAATATTTTTGTATGTAAACAAAGAACACTGACGAGTATATGTCGAGCGACCAATGGTTCTAGCAGGGATGAATATCATTGTATCTTTACTATTTATATGGATACATATGAAATTTTCTTTACAAATCAATTGATCTTATAGATTAGAATATATCATTTTTGCATGGTCTGACCTTGATTTTATTGTTTTATGTGCGATTTATATGGTACTGTTGAGTATTTTCACGTTATTATTCATGGGGTACATTGAGGCAAAATGGCGAATATTTTTTGAAACTTATCTATACTGATGAAGTTTTTGCTCTAATTGAATTAAGATATTCAGTAAAAAGTGAAAACTCGAATGTCATTTGTGAGAATATTGAAAAGCTTCGAATTTTGATTTTTTTATGGCATAAACCGTTAGAAATGTATTGTCCGCTTATTGCTACTTTTGGAAAATTATGCTCATCAGACCATCGAATATATAAAAAAACCTGGATTGAGATGAAGATTTGTTGTATATTTCTTCATTTAGGATACATTGATCAATTAAAGCAGTTTTAAATAGCTTTCTACCTTGAATCCCTTAAGTATTCGTCATCCTTAATATGTGCCTTGTACATTTTTCCATTCAATTATTTTAATGGGTTTTTTTTGCATATTTGATAATATTTTTCTGATGATGTTGTTCTTGTATATTCATAACTTTCAATTTGATTAATTCCAGTAGATCTGGTGAAGCCTTTTTTCTATTGTAAAATCCTTATGAATATGGATTAGATATGATTTTATATGATTACATTAAATACTAACACAACAAAATGTCTTCTTTTTGAAAGCCTATTGAGTCATTGCGGAATACAGTGTTATTTCCCCGTACAGACGGTATCTGACGTAAAACCATTGTGACGTCATGAAAATGGTATGGTAACGTCGATTTTACACCGTCATTTCCCAGACTATTAGGACTGTTTCCATAGAATTTGATGACTTCATAATCAGACTACGTCAGATACCGTCTCAAATGGAAAGTAACTCTGGTTTTCGAAAATAGCGAATATGTGGAACGATAATGAAAAGGCTTAGTTCGGTGTTAGAAGGGACGATATCTCCAACAACACATAATATACTATATGTGCAAGAATGAACAAACTCCTTAATATTTAAAGGAAATATGTATCTTGTAATGTGATGTGATGTCACCTTACAGAGAGAAGTTTTATGTTTATACAGCAATTGTGTGTCTATGGAGACCACTGAGTATCCGGATAAGTAGGAGGGTTGTGCGCAAGTAATCCGGATAACCACACCATTTTCTAAGAGCAGATTGCTTTACAAAGTCGGTGCCGGGTGCACATTGTTCTCCTTCCTTTTATGTGTTGTCATCAATGTTTTATGTTTCTGTACGTCCGTTACGATTGTTTTGTATGATGTTCTAGGGAATATTGTTGTGTCTTTTTACGATTTGGAGTTTGTATGATGTCATTTATGTGTCACTTTCTAGTGGGTTTATTACGCATAGTGAATGCAAGGTGGTCATACTAAAGATTATTCCCTTTCTTTGTAAAGAATGCAGGGCAGTGAAGGGTTTTTCTTTTGACATGGGAAATAATGTTAAATTTGTATTCGAAACCCCCCATATATTAACATAAGAAGATAATACCTTCATCAATACTGCGTCACGGTTATAATTTTGATGAATTGCACTTATTGTTTTCGAAACTTTTATTATTATTTTGCATGTCAAATAAATTTTCAAGTTTCGGGACAAATGAATCATCTGGAATTTTACGTTTATCATTTACATTAAAAGAAGGATAAAACTATTTGGAACTTTAATCGAAGTAACTGTTATAAAGTTAATCGCTTTCGGATCTGTCCTGATGGATTATTTTTTAAAACAAGACTTCTGAGCAGAAGAGAATTTATGCTCTACCAATTGAAAAATACAGTATGACAAAAATTTATATTTTTTTTCGAATTTCCCACTTTGGACGGTTTCATATCATTATAATTATCTCAACTTGATATATAAAAGATGTAAGTTAACTGTAAGGGAAAATACCATTAGGCTTTGAGCTTTTTACATAGGTCTGTATGGTACTGTATTAATTCAACCATCTACCTGCTGCCTTTCCATCTATTTCGTGGCACCTGTTGTTCTTGAGTTTTGTTTTGCTGCTTTCAGCAGTGCAAGAGGGTCTTATAGATCAATTTCATAGCCTTGTTGATGTCGATACCTTTTTTGTTATATCGAGATAGAAAGACTCACCTTTAAACCATATTTGATATGAAATCAGTGGTGAAGTAAAGAAAGCAGGGCTCTCAAACATGACTCGGTTTTAGTCATGACAAATATGGCAATGACCATATCTCAATACACAGTGGAATACAAAAGTGATAATTCAAAATAATCATAAACCGAAGGCATGCAAAAGGAAAAAAAAAAACCAAAACAAAACAAAATCATCGACCACGCGAAAAGAAGCGAACTTCCAATATGGGTGCCAAGGACGCAGCTACGTTAAGGCACTACTAAGAAATGACGTCTTCAAATATGGTGCAAATGACCTCACTCTCAGATCTTGACGTCATCAACGCAGCGTCTATTGTCTTTTGCAAACTTTGATGTTCTTTATTTATCATCGAGGAATTCTTTATACATGGTGGAATGTTTTGCTGAATATGATATTCCTTTTATCTATGGTAATAACAAAGGAGGGATCTCCAACAACACCAGGTTGTAGCACCCCCAGCAAACCCCAAAACACCCAATGCAAAAACACAAAGCAGACAAGCACAGGAAGAGACGCGTAAGGGACAAGGAACGTCAACGCACAACACAGAAACATCAAACACAAAGGACTACACATAAACCAACGAGACCAACGGGCAACCGGTGCCGACTTAGGACGGCCATCTGCCACGGAAATAGCAGAAGGTATGGTTATCCTGGATTACGTGCGCACAACCCTCCCACTTTTCCGATTACCCAGAGGTCTCGAAGAACGCACAACCTCCTCACTGTCAGATGACCACACACAAACAAGACCGCAAAACGCAGGGACCCAAGCAACACAGATGAATATGTAAATGGATATAAAAAGAGGGCGTACGTAATACAATCCATGCTCTGCCGCCGCGAGCTCATGTATGCTATCACCCGAGGAGTCCGACTGACATTCAGAGAGGACAGGTGGTCGGGGCCCTGTCTTCTCTAAAGAGGTTTGGACAGGGCCCGTCATGGAGTCCCGTCGTCACAGTCAGTCAGAGTGCAAATGTCAATGATGCGCTTGTACAAGACTGTAGATTGGTCAAGTACCAAGCCTAGTGTCCGTCTGGTGACATTAGGATCATACCCACGGTATAAAAGGCGTTTGATGATTCTGACGCATTTTCGATAGTGATGTTGTCTATCTTTGATCCTTCTTATCTTGTTAATAAAATGCAGGTTGTGAAATACCAAAAGTAATATACTCTGTTGCCTGTATTTGTCCGAATTTCAGAAGAAGTTGACAATAATTTTTGTAAAATTTCCAGAAAGTCTTCACTAGTTTGTGAAAGCGAAAACCTTGATAATAAATGAATGGCATAAAGTACGAGAGAAACATTTCTAAACTATGAAAATTCTTGCCTAAAATCCACACGTGGCTATAACTCAAAGTTCTAGAACAGCTTAAAGGCCTTTATGGATTCGACACATTTTCTTTCTAAATGAGATTCTTTTTTTTCAAACTGACACTTAACTAACCGAGGATCCAGTCTATAATGAAAGCAAGGGATTTATAAAGAAGAAAAGATATATTCTTTATAAAGGCCAAATTTTAAAAAAGGAGGGAAATTACTACCGTAGACAAATTGAAAAAAAAATCTAAAGCCGAAATGCAGTGGTGGCTTGCGTAAAATTGAGACCAGGTTTTGTCAAATATAAATAAATTGTACAACATACATTTTCATCACGGTATTTTTAATAATAAGAATTAAAATAAAAATTAGAATTCATATGTTAGTAAGGAAATCATGCAGACTGAACATCTTAATACTGTTTCATCGCCGTTGTTTTCAAAACCGTTAAAGTTAGGAGAGTTGTTTACCGTCCATGGATAGAAAAACGTAGGTGATGCAACGCCATGAGCGTGCGTTGTTTTACAATCATGTTGTAAAAGATTTTTTTATCGATAATTGAAACGATGCTGAACAATTGATCGAGTATTTAATATCAATGGGAAATCCAGGTGGCATTCCTCTTTACATCTATACAAGTTTGGAGGCCATGTCTGTTGTGGTTACAACGGAGTTTAGATCGGCATGGGAATATTAGCAGGTCATTCTGATATTTTTGAAAGAAAAAATGCATCTAACCTGAATAAAAGTATATCAAAACGTACAGTGCTTTATGAAATGTTTCATTAATGCAACGGATAACTTTCCTTAAACGTTTGCTTCATAAAAGTGACAAGAAATCCGAAAAAAATATTTTTAACATTTTAAGATAGTGACTAGTTGTGATGCGATATTTTGTCTGTTGCTAGAAGTCCTATCATTTATCAGCAAAGTTCAAAATTATTAAATTTCGTCATTATCACGCGTGTCGTTAAAATACATAGAAAAGGGAAAGATTCCAAGCATAACCATCCTGTAGTCACCCAGTGGAACAAACCACAGGAAAGCTACTAATAAACGACACCAGACAAGAAAACGCAAAAAGACACAAGAATATGCGCAAGAAAATCATACAAAACATTCGAAACAGACGCTAGGGAACTTCAAACATTAATGATAAGCTACCACATAAGAGAAGGAGATTAATATGCACCCAGTGCCGACTTTGGACGACCATCTACTACTTGCAAATGGTGTGGTTATCCGGATTACGTGTGCAACATCCTCCAACTGAAGTCTCCATAGACACACAATCGTTGTATAACCATAAAGCTTCTCAATGTAACGTGACATCACAATTAATGTTTAATCGCAGTGGCATTTTGTAACACAAATTCTATTCAAATGAATATAAAAATATGGTATGCGTATAGCAGAATGTGCTCTTCTTTCTAAAACCAGCTCAAAGTCTGACTTTCAGATAAGACAGAGGATTAAGGTCCAGTCTTCTCTGACGATATTTGAAGAAGGTCCATCGTGGAGTCCCGTCGTCACGATTAGCGAAGTACGAAACTGTAGATTGGTCCAGTACCATGTCCAGTGTTCTTTGTTCTTTGATGACTTTTGGATAATATCCTTGGTAAAGCAGGCGACCTACTATTTTTTCATTTGTGATTGAAGTTTGATCTGCTTTTGATCCTTCTGATATTGTTTAATAGGTCACCGTAAAATTAAGGCAATGTAATTACCAATGATACCTACTCTCAAGCAAGTAGTGTCCGTAATGTGTTAATGTAAACGTCTTCAAATTGAATAGCATCATTTAAGAACAGAAAAATTGGCAACGTGGACTAGACATGCACGTTTCGGGTACTTAACCCTCATCACTGATCCTAAATCTAAACATTGTAATATGCCAAAAAAGTATGAAAGTTACTATGTCGAAAATGTGTAACGAAAGACGTAGCAGGATGGGTGGGATATGATGCTACAGGACCCACTTTTTAGAAATTTTAAAAATTTTAACATTTTTAAGATTTTAAAAATTTTGAATTTTTAAAAATTTAATTTTTTAAAAAATTTTAAAATTATGTCCTAAATGATACAGATTAGATATGTAATTTATGTTTGAAATCTTTAGCGTGTTTCCCATGTCAGCTAAAAGACTGGGGGCTTCAAAACAAAATATTCAGTCATTTTAGGCTAAAAAAGAGGGATAAGATGTCATAAAAGAGATGGCAAAAGTCAATACGAACGTTTAACGTCTTCAAATTCATTAGCATCATTTTAGAGCAGATACATTTACAGCAAGGACCAGACATGCACGTTTCGGATATTTAACCCTCGTCAGTGATCATCATTCTAAACAATGTAATATGACCAAAATCTGTGAAAATTATGTCCTAAAGACGTAACAAGAAGATAATGTTTGATTGTACAATGTCTCTGATAACATATTCACTATCACCAACATCTTCCTTCTCAATTAAAAAAAGAGCAAGTTCTCCCGCATCGATCTGAACTTCAGATCTGATATGTCCTGTCGTAACTCCTCTAAGTAAAAGAGAAGAGCCGAAAACTATTCATTATGTCATAGAAAGTACTGATCGAGGCCCGTTAGGGCCGAGATCAGTCATTTCTCTGACAAAATGGATAGTTTGAGGCTTTCTCTCACTTAAACATGAAATCATTTGTTTTGATAATGGACAGTTTTGCAGAAAAATCAAAAACCGTATCATTTGTCAAAAGATGATAATCAGGTGCAAGTTGCTTGAATTCCTGGCATGTCTACCGATCGAACTCTTTTGTCTTAATACTGGACACTTTCATGTCAAGGTCAATAATTGAGTTGATGAGAAAAGCATTCATTTCGATGCAGCCACGTCTGTGATATGCAACGTCTTTTTCGTATTTAACTGTTTGTTTTTTTTTTTATCTAAAACACTTTGAAAAGATTTTTGGATTTAGACTGTTTTTTTCTGTCTTTATACTATTTCACTATTTTTTCAAGTTACCGACAATAAGAGAGAACTGATGATTCGTATTAAATTTCGACGAATTTCAACATTTTGTAGTTTTATTTTACGTATAATATTATTATTTTATTTCTTTCGTTCTAATTTTATAAGCAGTTTTCGGACGTATGATCTTGCAATGCCGCCCCGTGAAAATTACGATATCTGCGCTTCGGATCGATCTGCATTATCGATGCAGATTCTTTTGTTCATTAAAGAAAGATGTTTTACAAACGGAATGAAAGCTATGAATTTTGATATCGAAATAATCGAAGAAGCTCGGAAATATATTCTGCTTGGATATAAATCATTTCTTTGTGATATCGTGTCATCATAATGCGGATCCTTCTGTCCGGGAATTTATCTGTGACTGTCCACTAAGTCACCTTTAACTGTCCATTATTAGAATTGTGGACAGTTACATATAAGTAAATGAACAGTTACAGGTAAAATTGTGGAAGAAAAATGACCAAATTAAGACAATATCACATAGAAAGAACTGATTAGACAATAGGGTGACGTCATAGTCATATTTTAAACAGATATATATCTCCCTTTTCAAATCCACAATTTAAACCATCGAACAAATCACTGTATATAACATCGTTCTTAGTATCATTTTTCTCTATCGCCTTGCGTAACTACTTAATTTCAACTTTATTTATACTATTGCTGTCTTTCACTTTTTGACTCTTATTTTCAAACTATCCATCCTCGTAACTTATCCTTCAATATGTATTTTAACCAATTGCTCCTCTGCATCTGAAATTTTATTCAGGATTCAGTCAAAACTTTCTAATACGCTACATGCACACATGCACATATGTATCATTTAGAGCCTTTCTTTCAACAGTAGTGAATTCTTATCATAAAGATGATCAACAAATAAATGGATAATAAAAGTTATAATTCTTCGACTTTCTCTTTTGAATTTCCATAAAACACGTAATGAATGTAAATTTATGCTTGCTTCAACTTTTTGTAGTAGTTATCCGTATATAACAACCAAAAGATCTGAAATTTGTCGAAGCTCATAAAAAACACAACTGTTTTTAGGGTACTTAACCTAGAATTTTTTTTTCTTTATAGATTATATTCTTTAGTAAAATGCTCTTATACTCTAATTATGACTAGCAACGGACATCTAACCACCGACCAAATTTCTTATACTGTCTAGGAACGGACAGCTTTATTGGCATGTTAAATTTTCCTATTTATTCACTTTCTTCCTTAAAATGAAAGAGTGACATATGGATAATGACCATATCCCTGTATACAGCACAAATCGATAATTCAGAAAATCAGAAACCGAAGGCATTCAAATACGAGATAGAACAGAAACCAAACCAAACAAACAAAACCTTCACCAAATGAAAAGAAGCGAACTCCCGATATGAGAGTGAGACCAGGTGCCCAGGAAGAGTAAGCATATCCTGCTTGCATGCAACACCTGCCGCTTCAATTCGGCAGAACTGTCACATCCGGTAACTTCAACACATAGAGTACAATCTTTGGTTGGATGGTTCAAATGGTCTATGACAGAATATCATCCAACATTCTGGAGAGTATTGATTATTGGCGTAATGTTACAAGTATGGGCACATCAAGCATATGCCAAAAGTACATATGTTACAAAATATACACAAGTTGACAAGATATAAAGTGATGTATCGTTCACGGAGAATCTTAACTCCTCTTAAGCTACGATATCCCACCAAAAAGGATTTCTGTAGATTCTGAAGAATCTATCATATTTGATATACAAGACATACTTACTTGATATGTACATCAAAATGTACATCGAGATAATCACTGAATTTGATAGGTTTTAATGGAGCTGTTAAGACTTGTGTTGCGTGCAATCAGGCGACGCTGACTCTCCCCGGGCACCTGGTCTCACTTCGGAATGATATTCATTCCGAGATTTGCAACCGTTCCTGTGGAAAATCTAATTGTTTTGCGCTGCCTTCTCGACTATAAGACTGAATAACTGATGGGTACTTCTGTAATGTTTATATATGTCTCTCGTTGAAATCTCAATGTTCATAAAGCTATATATTATTCATAAATTGCCATTTTTTTCTTACGAAAGTCTACATCCGTACAATCAACGGACCCTCATGGCGTCGAATCACTTGTGTTTTGCTATCCACGGACGGTAAACTCGCATAACCTTAAAGGTTTCGAAAACAATGGTGATAAAACCGTCTGCATGTATTCCTCCCCCCGAAAAAAGCTCTATTAAAACGGTAGATTTTTAAAAGTTCAACACAATCATATGGGTCCCTGTTCAGTGCGAAACGAAACAAAATAAAACGAAACAGATCGAAACGAAACAAAACAAAACATAAAACTTAAAGAATATGAGAAAAAAACGAGGGAAAATCGCCGAGAACGAATATTTAAAGACAAGATCAGCATGTAAAATAGTTCTACATTTGTAACTAACAATGACTAATGCCGAGAGGGTTTCTTGAAAGAGTCGAAGTTGACGATTTAAAAAAAACTAAATGTCAAATGCCATTCATGTATCTAAGAGGAAATAAGGGAAGGGGATAAATAACCACGCTTTGACACTGTAATGAGATTATTAAACTGGGAGGGGGGCTCATAAGAAGTAAAAAAAATCTTAATCTTGTTCTTTTTCGAACGTAATGTGCTCCCCTCCCCCAGTATTTGATCTCATTTTTCTGATTAAGTTTTCAAATACACCTAACGGAACAGTTCCGGTTCCTCTGTACTAGACTCCTTCCTGCTAAATGATATGTTCCGCCTATAATGAGGTTACTCATCACGATCACTCTCCTTTAAAACGCAAATTATGTTATATTACGTATATATTTAATTTTATTTTAGTTTTATTCGTCAACTTTGATCCCTTAAAAACCCTCCAGCCGCAAGAACTAATGGTTGAAGTCAATGGTATGTGCATATATTGACATCCGTGCTAGTTAATAAATTTTTCTCAAGTTCTTAAAGATTTATGTTTGTTTCGTTTTGATCTGTTTCGTTTCGTTTCGATCTGTTTCGTTTTGTTTCTATTCCATTCGTTTCGTTCCTATTTGTTTCGTTTCGATTTATTTCGTTTCGTATCGTGTTTGTTTTGTTTCGCACTTTACAGGGACCCCAATAATATACAATATGTAGAAACAATGCCTACTGATGTCATGATGTCTGTCATTGAGTCAGTAATTTTAAGCTTTGAAAAGGCGACTTTATAGCAAGAACGTCGTAAAAAAATGAAATATACATCTACCCAAGGGCAAGATGGAACGCGTGACCATGCGATTAGCAGACCTGCGTCAACACCATTACTCTAACCCCAACGTTGAGTTGGTGTTGTACATATGTAAAATATATTTCACTGAATGACAAAGATTTCATCTTTTCACTTTTCAAATACAACATGTACAATAAAATATTCCTCATTCAAACAATAAAGCATTTCTTTTATCTTCTTAAAGAAAGATTTGAGTTAAAGTGTTGAACTTCTGTAAATCCATTAGCATCATTTAAGACCAGAAAAATTTTCAACATGGACCAGACATGCACGTTTCGGCTATTTAACCCTCGTCAGTTATCCTCAATCTAAGCAATGTAATATTGCCAAAATGTTTGTAAATTATCATGTACATAAATACCGAAAGACGCATCAGGATAGATGGGATATGATGCTACTGGACCCACGTTTAAGAAATTTCAATAAATTTTGATCACAGAAATTTTCGAATGCATTGAAGGGACAGACGATCAACCTAAGTTGATCGAACTTGGCTACATGTGCCCTCGCGGACCCCTGGTCCAACAACAAGGACACTCACCAAGTGATTCAAATGTTAAACTTCTTCAAATTCAATAGCCTCATTTAAGAGCAGATAAATTTTCAGCATGGATCAGACATACAGGCCAAAAACTGTGAGAACGCAAACGATTGATAGTTGTAAACAATGAGTGGCTTCCCTTCGCTAGTCACATAATTATAAGTCTGAAAAGGATATCGTAGTAGGGTGATGGTATAGAAATGCATGACGCAGGCTCGAAGTACAATGCTTTGTGTTGGGGTCGCATTACATTAGTCCGATCGATGGCTGTCCTCTAAGAGGGCACTTTGACGATTCTGTCAATGACTATCTTAAACGTATGACAATACCGGAAGTGGTGCTGTCCTAGTCATTTTAAGATGAGAATCGTCTTTTATTAAAGACATGACAAAAAGAATTAAAGTGCGCACTTAAATTCATAAATTACAATACCTGGTAGGTATTATGGTATTAAGCATTTGGTTGTTATTGCTGGAATGGCGTTTCGCCAGCTCTATTTATACAAAACATTGCTTGCATGGCATAGATAATTGTCACGTGACTTGCTATAAGGCACATGACATCACTATTGGCTGAATTTGAAGTTCACGGATAGTGTTAAACACTGATACCAAATACTTAAGAAAATGTTATTGGAAGATGTTCTTTTTTCATTGATGAAAATGTCTCAAAAAGTACCACGAATATTTGACATTAAAGTGTAGGACGAGTTCACCGTTTAGACCGTAGAACATTCTCAGTGACAATGTTAGTCGGTCAGAAAAGTATCCCTGACTGAGAAGATTATCTGAAAGATTCCTAGCTCTCAGAAAAAAATATGTATATTTGGTGCTTGCTACAGCATTAAGATATGAACACGCAATAAGCAGGCGAGGCAAGGGATGTTGCTAATACAAAAAGGAACGTTTGTGATTATGAAACTGAAGCCATCAAGTTTGTCATAGGATGAGGTGTTCATGTTACCAGCCGTGTCGTAGGACAGCATAATCTCCAAATTAGATGCTGAATTATTGTTTTCTGTAGGTTCGTTGACTTCAAGTTCCGCGAATTGTGGATAACTCAAGGTCTGCACATCGTCTATATATCCTTAATTGATGTAAAAGTAAGAAGATAGTTATGATTTCCCTTCAGAAACCAAATCTTGAATCAATTCAGCTTCGTACGCATAGAGAAAAATGTTGTTTAAGAGTGAGGTACAATGTTTTCCCCTTGAAATTTCGACAATTTGTTGGAAGACCTGTTCTCCAAACACAACAAAAATGTGTTCGATCAGGAAGTAAAACATCTGCATGATATCTGTAACAATGTACTTTGTGTTTTTAGAAAAAGGACCTTAATTCAACATTGAAGGTTTTGTCATGGTTAACAACATTTATATTTGCGCTTCTTATTCTTGCTTGTAAATGCAAAATTTGCTATTTTCCCGGTTGTATTCACTTCGACTTTACGCTCAGTATGATGTCACTGCATTGTAATGCTAAGAAAGAGAAATGGCCGTTGTCTCCAAAACATGAACGCTATGTCTTTAATGCCTCAACCTGATAACAACTAATACAATTGCGGTCCCTATGACATTGGTCAAGAAAACACTTTCTATATAGAAATAACCTCCGACAGTACATGCATTTTATATATTGTTTTCATTTTCGTGCATGAACATCGACGGCGGGTCCGGCTAGCCAACAGGGATGGTTACTTCTCACAGGCACCTGGTTACACCTTTAGCTTGTCAGGGGTATGTCGAAGCTCAACTTTGTGCTCTATTGTGAGTGCTGTTGAGATTATCGTCAGGATCTTGTTTAACACATTTGTGTCACACTTATGCTCTTTGCCGTGTTCAGCTCGTAAAAAGTTCCCTTCGCGGGGTTTGACAGTAAGTGTTTTGTATATGCTTATTCAACCCAACAGGAAATTTGGAACCGCGTACTCTCTGTAAAGTAAATAAACAAATCTAAACTCTAACATTAAATCCAGCTGGCGCTGTTGGAATCAATTTTCGTGGTTTATTAAGAGCATTTTTGCTTCAAGCATTACTGATGATAATTTGATAACGGAAACACGTGCATAATAAATTGGTTTGAAATTTTCTCCAAGAACAAATAGAGTTGGGACCCTTCATCATTACTTTATTTTATAAACGCTATTCGTAGCTTTTTTACACAAAAAATGATTATCTATCAAATGTTTAACGTCTTCAAATTCAATAGCAATTCATTGTACAAAAAAACAAAGGTGTTTTGAAATGTAATGATAAATGTCTTCAAAGCATCATTTACGAACAGATAAATTTGCAGCATTGATCATACATGCACGTTTCGGAATCTTAACCCTCGTCAGTGATTTTCAATCTAAACAATGTATACGTAATATGGCCAAAGAGTGTGAAAATTATGTTCAACGTTGTACCGAAAGTCATATGCATTTCAAATGCGATGGATCCAATTCATGCTTCATAAATTACTAAGTTATATGTGTCCTTGTGGCTTAGAATATGATACGTGTACATTCCTTCATTGAAATTCCTTACCGTCATAAAGCTAAAACGAAAAATAAGGGTTGAATATCTAGATTGATATCATCTAGTTCATAAAAGCCAAGGTATTTTGAAATATAAGTTAGTTTAAGTCGAGAGGCCTTCTAATATTAGTTAGTTGGTTTGTTACTGACCTTCTACAGAGATCTCTTGACGGGTTGACCAAGCCTATCGAAGTTGAGCCTTCTATGAGTTTGATCAACCCGACAAATCTCTGTGAACGGTCAGTAACAAAAGTAATAATTGTTTTATTTTGCGGTAAATTGACGTTTCACGCGGCTCCATGTACTTGTAAATCCATTTATGCAAGGAATGGCTTTTGAGTTATCTTCTGTCTGGTTTCGACACGGAAAAAATTTACACAAAAGAAATAGATCGACGTGTAAGAAAATATCCGTGTCACCTTAAGCCTTAAGAATTGCAATGGTATGTGTTGGAGAAAAAAAAATAGAACTTGAATCCATTAAATTCTTATTCAGTATGTCGAGATGTAAAATTACGTAATTCTTTGTCAAATGAATGTTAAACGCCTTCAAATTCAATAACATCATTTTAAATCAGATAAACTTGCAGCATGGACCAGACATGCACGTGTCAGGTAGTTAACCCTTGTCAGTGATGACAGATGACAGTTAAAGCATATGTAAAATTTAAATAACACAAATACTTTGTATTATGTATAGTGCATGAAAGTCAAATCCGAAACTCAAAACCAAAATGTAAATATAAGTTAAACAATCAATTCGGACGACGGCAACTACAGCGCGTGGTCCGTTCTAATGTGCATTTCAGCCACCTACCGAAACCATTGTTCAAAAAGTGGGCACCTTTACTGCCTTAGTAGACTGATGACGTCACGACAATGAAGAACAATCAGAAAGTGCGCAAACATATCCGTATAACCTTGATTCTTAGATCTTCCGTATTGGCATTCACATTCTGGAAAACAAGAAAGAACACACCGTGAATGAAGAGACTTACAGAACTGAACAATGTACTGTAAACGTGGAAGTTTTTTTTTTCGCGCGGAATTAATTGAAGTTAAATATTGCGAATCAGTCGGATTAGCGAAAATTTCATCTATTCGAAAATAGCCCGGCTGCATTCTTACAAAGACAGAGAGGTTTCTCTTGCGAGTATTTCCCCACGAGGAACGTCTTAGTGTCATAATCAAGTCTTTATGTCATAATCACGTCTTTATGTCATAATCACGTCTTAGTGTCATTATCACGTCTTTGTGACATAATCACGTCTTAGTGTCATAATCACGTCTTTATGTCATAATCACGTCTTAGTGTCATTATTACGTCTTTGTGACATAATCACGTCTTAGTGTCATAATCACGTCTTAGTTTCATAATCACGTCTTAGTGTCATAATCACGTCTTTGTGACATAATCACGTCTTAGTGTCATAATCACGTCTTAGTATCATAATCACGTCTTAGTGTCATAATCACGTCCTAGTGTCAAAATCACGTCCTAGTGTCAAAATCACGCCTTAGTGTCAAAATCACGATTTTTTTCCCAGCTAAAATAACCACGTTTACTGTTTTTACGATACGAAGACTGCAAATCACGTGACAGAGACAATAACAACTCACCATAGAAACACGATGGTGAATGACAAATACCGATAATGCCCATATCTGAATGCAGTTGGGCGGCCAAGCCGGATTTGCACATGCGGCGGTAAAAAGTAAAATGTGAGTCCGCGAACGCATGACGCACCCCTTCTCGTCAGAGAAAATATGGACGCCTCGGAATTTTGATCCTTTTCGGAAAGCTCTAGACAGCACAATTATTTATTTCAGCAAATAAAATATCGACGAACTTTTTCTTTTAGCTTTATATTTTACCCTCATATAGTTTATTTAAGGCAAACCTGACATTTTAATTACTAAATCAATGATTGAAGTTGGCTACATTTTCCCGGGAAAAAATGCCCCAAAAAGTGGAAAATGAAAATAAAGTAAAAAAAATTTGGTCCCTCACAGATTTTTATAATATTTTAAAAAATGACATTCACATCGGCATCTTTCAAATATAAAAAAAATTACAGAACCAATTTTTCATATATTGAAATAATTCCCGTTTGAAATCAGCTGGTGTTAGCTTCGTTTCGGCATGTGCATATCACGATTTTGTGTCACATTGCACGTGTGTCACATTGTAAACATGAATGAATTACTTTATTCGGTGTTTAAAGTATTTTGTGTATGAAAATAGTATAGCTGTTGGATAATGTTGATCTCGTGAACTCATTTCTAACCTTGGATTTGCAATTAAGAAGAGATTAATGAAGGTTTCAAGCTGTTTTTGTCCAACCCGACTTTACGAAGGCCGATGTCAGTGCAGTGCCAGTGTCGCTGTGATGTAAACTTGATGACGCAAAAACATGGTACGACTTGTGTACTTCACATGCATGTACTCTCTTCAGTTCAGAAGTTTGTTTTATAGTGAAATGGATACTAGGCCGATGCTTCGAAAGTCGATGACGAAATTAATCTAGGAACTATTGAAAACAACGACTTTTTAGTCAAGCCCAAGGTAAATAAACAAAATTTTCTCTGTCTCTCTCTCGTTCTCTCTCCCTCACACACACATACACACACTTTACTTAATACTACCAAGATTTGTAATAATTTTCAATAACTGAAGTGATCAGTTTATTAAGTTAATTCGTGTGCCTTTATTTTGACCAACCAAGCCTACCCCCCACCTCCCCACCTCCCCACCCTACCCCACCTCATCGGGCCTCAAGTCATTTTTTTTTCATTTTTGAAATTTACACTTTGGCATTCACAAGTATACATGTTATTATAAATGTAGTTTTTTATTTAGAATATAGAGTGAAAAAGAGAAAAGAGGTTGATGGGGGTGGGGGGTTTCTCACATTTACATTCACGCACAAACATATAAAATGCAACTTGGGTAATTTAAACTATTAATTTCTAGAAAGATAATAAATCATAATATAATTTGATTATATTGTAGTTCTAGTCATTGAAAATAATTTTCCATGAATTCCATTTGTTGAGTGTTGAATTTATCAATACTATTCTTTCCAGTGATAAATTTATGATTGCTAAATGAATAACATATGCAATCAAATAGTTATAAAAGATTTATACAATTTAAGTACAATTTATGAATCATTTTGAATGTATAAATGACTATGTATTACTAAAATTGTATCAAAGTAAAGAACTAAATAAATTAATGAGTGAATAAATGAATGATTTAAAAATAATTGAAAATGTATTATTTTTTTCAGGTCAAACTTGTTTAGTTGTTAGAAGAAATCTTGCAGTCTGAAAATCACCCAATGGCTTATTGTATGGAAGGCATGCATTTCCACAATCATGTAAAAGGAATTATTGATTGGAAATTGTGTACTATAGTACATCGATATCATATAATATTCTACATCGAAAATTGAAGATTGTGCATATAGTCATCATATTCTTCTTTGTGAATTGTGAGTGTGCAAAAATACCATACAAAAGGATTATTCACAGAAGATGGAAGAGTTCAGGTGACAAATATGGATAATGACCATATCCCTGTATACAGCACAAAATCGATAATTCAGAAAATCAGAAACCGAAGGCATACAAAATCAGGATAAAACAGGAACCAAAGCAAACAAATAAAAACCTCCACCACATGAAAAGAAGCGAACCCCCGATATGGGAGTGAGATCAGGTGCCCAGAAAGAGTAAGCATCTCCTGCTTGCATGCAACACCCGACGTTTCAATTCGGTAGAACTGTCACATCCGGTTACTTCCATTTCGGAAGACATAGAGTACAGTTTTTGGTTGGATGGTTCAAATGGTCTATGACAGAATATCATGCACCATTCTTGAGAGTGGAACATCATAGTGTATGACGAGTTCCCCATATCGACCGTAGAACTTCCTCAGTGACGATGTTAGTCGTTCACAAACATATCCCTGACTGAGAAGCTTATCTAAAAGACGCCTAGCTCTCAGAACAAAATCCGTATATTTGGTACATGCTCTGGCATATCGTATCAATTGAGATATGAACAAGCCATAATCAGGCGATGAAGGGATGTTGCTACTCAGATGAAGGAATGTTGCTACTCATTGCTACTCATAACCATCGAAAATGTGTCAGAATCATCAAACGCCTTTTATACCGTGGATATGATCCTAATGTCACCAGACGGACACTAGGCTTGGTACTTGACCAATCTACAGTCTTGTACAAGCGCATTATTGAGATTTGCACTCTGACTGACTGTGACGACGGGACCTGTCCAAACCTCTTTAGAGAAGACAGGGCCCCGACCACATGTCCTCTCTGAATGTCAGTCGGACTCCTCGGGTGATTATATACATGAGCTCGCTACAGCCGGCAGAGCACGGACTGTATTACGCATGTCCTCTTTTTATATCCATTTACATATTTATCTCTCTCTCTCTCTCTGTGGCCTCTACGTTTCACGGTCTTTTTTATGTGATGTCATCTTACAGTGAGGAGGTTGTTTTACACCACAATTGTACGTTCTTAGAGACCTCTGGGTAATTTGAGAAGTGAGAGGGTTGTGCGCACGTAATCCAGGATAACCACACCATTTGCTACTTGCGTGACAAATGGCCGTCCAAAGTCGGCACCGGTTGCCCATTGGTCTCGTCGGTTTATGTGTAGTCTTTTGTGTTTGATGTTTACATGTCGTGTGTCTCTTTTCCGTCTCGTGCTGTACTCGTCTTTTGCGTTTTTGCATCGGGTGTTTTGGTGTTTTACTGTTGATGCTGTAACGGGGTCTTGTTGGAGATCTCCTCCCTTCTTTCAGAAAAGGAAAGTTTGTAATGCTGAAATTGAAGTCGTCACGTTTGTCATAGAGTGATGTGTTGAAGTGACTATCAGTGTCGTAGGACAACAAATAATATGGATCAACATTTCAGAATTTAGGCCTAATGACTGGGAATCTTATTGGGCGATTGCAAATATAGTGAGATAATGAAATAAAAATTTTGTGAATTCTTGCAGAGGATTAATTAGTCAATTAAATTTCTTCTTTATGATAAAGGATTTTAAATTTCAACTGTCATGGATCATGGTCACATTAGATTATAATAGTTATTTCTTTTGTAGTGACTATCTGGAGTAGAAAATTGAATATAGGCTTCCGTGCAGAAAAAAATCATATATAGAGCTATATTTGTATCTTTTGTTTTCCAATTATTGAAAGCTCCTGCGCATTAAACAGAGCAAAATTGGAATTTTTATATGTTTATTTCTCGGATACACTGAGTATATTTCAAATTGTGCATATTTTGTCAGAAAATGTCATTTTTCCCTTGTGCGTGGTTGCTTTATACTTGATCAGAGGACAATAGGAAGGTGCCTGGTAAAACCTTCGTTCTGTTGAGTTCTGGTGATATTTTTCACAATTTAAATGTTTGCTCATCAAAAGGTTAAAACAACCTTTTCTTCTAGAGTGGTAAATTCGAATTTATATTCTGCTTTGTGAATTTCTGATGCCGAAGCATTCGGAAGATTTCTCTAAAATTGTCGACACTGTGCAGCATGTCGGCGTACATAAATGAGGTACAAATATGGTCCCTCATCGATATTCATAAAATTTGAGAATTGAATCCTTGGATATATTCTCCACAACATATAAAAAATCACGGAACTCCTTTTTCATATTTTTGAAAACGATCCCCCTGTTTGCGAGGAATGGGGCATGGAAGTCGAAGTACTGCTGTCATTTTGTCAGCTGATTTTCGACAAATTTACAGAATAAAACAGCACATCTTGGGTATATTTAGAGACATAAAGTCTTACAGAGTTTGTTTAATTTCTTAAAATCCGATGCCATCAATTTGCAGTATTTTTCTGCAGTGAAACAGTGTCGAAAAAATGCTTGGTAACGGCGACGCGAACTTCTTTCAATATTAATGCGCCGTTCTTAGCAACGGTTGCCGTCACGCGCAAATATGGCTTAGCCACCCTACTGAATACACAGCACAAAATCGATAATTCAGAAACTTATAAACCCGAAGGCATACACGAACAAAATCAGGATAAAACAGGAACCAAAACAAGCAAACAAACAAACAAACAAAAACCTCCACGACATGAAAAACAAAACGAATTCCCAATGATGAGATCAGGTGCTTAGGAATAGTCAGCATCTCCTGCTTAAATGCAACACTTGTTTAAGTTGGGTTGTTTTTACTTTGTGCCGTACAAATAACAAAGATGAATCTACTATGATATACAGTAATTGTACACATTTCAGGGTTCATGTTTGACTTTCATTCACTGATTTCAATTTTCAAATTTATTTTTCAATTCAGTGAAATACTGATTTCCTTCTTTCAAATCAAATAAACACCATTTAAGTATAGGTCAATGTAAGAATCAGACAGGAGTGATATATTTGCAAAACTTTTTTATTTCTAATAAAAACACAAACACTCAAATACACGAATTCTCGGCTCCTCTGGAAGAAATATTTCATTCTACTGCAATTTTGATGCCACTCCTGCCCTCTGGAAGGAATATTTCATTCTACTGCAATTTTGCTGGCACTCCTGCCCTCTTGAATAAATATTTCAATCTACTGCATTTTTTTATTTCTGTTTTGAGACATATAAGTGATGCATATCAAACTTTTGACATTCCTTTCTCTAGGTAGCGATGGTGAAGCGAAATGTTCACCTCATAATTTATAAAGGATTATGAAGGTAAAGAAATGGCGGGAAAGTTTCTCTGATTCAACTACACTTGCTACCCCTATAGCCGTTGCATTGTGGAGTTCGTAAAAAATGCTCCCCGCGAGGGGATGGACAGTAATTGGTTTGAATGGTTTTCCCTGCCATGGTCGCCATAGAACTTTTTATATAGCCATAACTTCAGCCAGTGATGTTTTGTTTTCAGTTTCATGCGTGAACATCAACGACGGGTGCGGCTAGCCATACAAGGGGATGATTTTTCCTCCCGGGCACATGGTCCCACATGTAGCTTGCTGATGGTCCGTCGTTGCTAAATTTGGTGTTCTATTGTGAGTGCTGTTGAGATTGCTTTCAGGATATTTAACTCATTCATATGAAATAGTACATATTTTTTCAGTAAAGTTTTATCTTATAATCAGTTTTATACTCTGCATTAAAAGGACCCAAGAATAGAAAATCACCAGGGCTAGATAATTACAATACAGAGTTTTTTTTCAAATTATTTCATAAGTATTCTTTGGTTACGGTCAATAAACGAGAGTTCTAAAAAGTTACAATCTCTATCACACAGAAACAAGGTGTTATATCTATATTACCAAAAGGTAACAAATTGCGGGAATTTCTAAAGAATTGGAGGCCTACAGTTCTCCATAATGCCTTTCAGAAAAAAAAACTATTATCTTGTTGAGCAAATCGCTTCAAATCATTCCTCCAGTATATTATTCATAAAAATCAGAAGGGATTTCTTAGGGGTAGATTCATTTGAGAAAAAACTCGCCTGAAATAAGATGTTCTGCATGAATAAAAAGAAGGGAGGAGATCTCCAACAAGACCCCTTTGCAGCATCAACAGTAAAACACCAAAACACCCGATGCAAAAACACAAAAGACGAGTACAGCATGAGACGGAAAAGAGACATACGACATGTAAACATCAAACACAAAAGACTACACATAAACCGACGAGACCAATGGGTAACCGGTGCCGACTTTGGACGGCCATCTGTCACGCAAGTAGCAAATGGTGTGGTTATCCTGGATTACGTGCGCACAACCCTCTCACTTCTCCAATTACCCAGAGGTCTCGAAGAACGTACAATTGTGGTGTAAAACAACCTCCTCACTGTAAGATGACATCACACAAACAAGACCGCGAAACGCAGAGGCCCCAGAGACACATATGAATATGTAAATGGATATAAAAAGAGGGCATGCGTGATACAGTCCGTGCTCTGCCGGCTGTAGCGAGCTCATGTACGTAATCACCCGAGGAGTCCGACTGACATTCAGAGAGGACAGGTGGTCGGGGCCCTGACAAAAAACAAAATTCCTGGAATTCTTTTAATGATAATCAAACTCGTACAATATGTCGACGACACTGTCATTAATGTATTCCTAAATGGTTTTAAAAGTTCACCAGATCTTCTTTTTCAGTTTTCAAAATACTGTGGCCTTAAACCGAATATTTGAAAAATAAAAGCAGTGTGGATTAGTTCCAAAACTTTTACAGAATCAGTTTGTAATAACTACAATAACCATTGGTATCATTACCCTTTCACTATTCTCGGTATTTTATTTACAGCTAACTTAAGAAACTCAGAAAAAAATTGGAATTCATTCCTTGAACAAATGAAACATAACTCCTATTGGAAGATTAATTGATATGAAAACACTGCTACGGCCCTAACTTACCCACTTATTCAAAAATGTTTATAAACGAAAAATTATGATTGCGAATTTGCTGTTAAATATGCCTTGCGAAACTCGGAAAGAATAACATCCCAAGGTAAGACAAGGTGCATGGGGATTCAGCGTCTCCTGAATTACACGGTTTTTCGAAGTCTCACCAACATGCTGCAAATTTGTCTGCTCTTTAATGATGGTAACAGTTTTAAAACGTAACATTCTCTACTGGAGTCCTGTTTTGCCAATAAAAAAATATTTTCATTTTTTTCCTTTGGTTATGTACCTATATAAAGAATATATGATAAAAATGCTTGTGTTTGGTCCTTCGTTTATGAAGCAAGTCGATCCAGTAGCTCAGTGGTAGACCACTCGTCCACCACGCGAGAGGACCATGGTTCGAGTCTGAGCTAAAATGGAAATTTGATATCTCCGTTTGTATGTATAAGTGTATGTTTTTTTTTCCTCTTTGCAAAGTTAATGCAAAGAGTGAACAAGAATAGTCTAAATATCACAGTTCATTTACAAAAATACATACCTGTAAAATAATATCAATGTAGTAACTAACGGGTATCTTAAGCATTACTTTGACTCTTAACTTACTACATTGATGTTGTTTTACAGGTATGTATTTTTGTAAATGAACTACGATATTTAGGTTTCATTTCATGAAGGTAATATAAAGGACTTAATTTACTTCATATGTACATATTTTTAAGACAGGACCACATTGTAAACTTGTTCATTTTGTAGCTAAATATGCTATCCTGTATAATTAAAGGAAATAAATAAATAAATAAATTATTGTTACTGAAATTGAACTTATTTGAACATTTCCTTATGACATTTCTTTACCTAAATACGTGGGCTGTTCCGAAAGTTCATGGACAACACCATTTAAGGAATGACCTGTAGAATTTGATAAAAGCCATGTTGATTTCCTTATAATACGGATAATTTTGAATACATATACGAATTTTCATTACAATTGGTCAATAATAACCTTCTAAATGCCCTTTTGAACAACGTAAGGTTCTAGGTAACGAAGCAGCTCATAAAAAGTAACGACGTCGTAGGTTGTCCCCTATAAATTTGACATTTTAAAAGAAAAAACAACACCTCTTATCTGTACAAAATTTTAAACATCTTTTCATGTATTTGGATAAGGAAGACATGTTCTATTTTCATGTGCATTTCTACTTCTGTATCATAATGTACTTTCATCTTTGAATCATTCAATGTCAGGTCACCATGAAGGGAGAAAACGGCATCACTTTACTTATTTTCGTTCACTTTTTTGCTCAACTCCATCCAAAATCGCGTGCTTATGTATCTAACCATCATAAAAACACATTCCTCCTATTCTAGCAGCATTAGCTTTTATGTATTTTGTCCATATCAAGATGCATCAATCAGCTATTTAGTCTCTGTCTGTTTTATTCAGCCGAAATTCAAAACTGAATGACTGTCTGGTGCTCTGTAAAGAGCGCTAACGTCATAAATTTTTGGTTCATTTGTTCAACAATATCATGCATAACTCATCATAAAAGTCGTAATTCGGGTCTAATTTTGTTAAAACTTTGCAGTTGTCATAACAAATTATAGTATTATTGATATAGAAAGTTTAATCGATAGTCCAATATTTTTTGTCTAATTTTATTCAGCTATTTAACGAAAGGGGTAGGTTTATTTCAACAACTTAATTTTTACTGCTCCGTAACATCTACTCTTCATGTATAAAGGTGACAATTATGCTCTTTTAGCCAATTATGTTATCCTGATATTTTTTGTTTTCTCTTTCTGAATGTATCCCTTTCATTTCTAGAAAATTTCACCAGCATACGACTTCAAATCCGATTTTTAAGGCACGTGTCCACGAACTTTTGGAACGGCCCTCGTACATGTGTCATATCTATTTTGAAATAAATATATATCAGGTTTTTGAGAAGTGTTTGAATGTAGAGAAATTTTATCTTTCACACTATTCATATAAAACATATAATTATTATGTATATGTTCATATCATCACAGAAAACTTTGATATACATAACAATTACATATAGTAATCATTGTACATGTCATTGCTAGAATGCTGCTGTGAAATTATACAACAGTTGGAAAATCTGTGTGCCAGTCAGGTGTCTGTAAAGTGTTTGAACGTAGAGAAACTTATGATATATCTTACCCATATGGTAAAATCATTACACATGTGCACATACTGTAGTATTATTACACAGAATCTGTATTCGGCTCTTTATATGTATCATTGTCAGTGATGGACCACCGCTGTGATATTTAAAAAAAATGGTTTTGTCATTGTCATGTAGTAAAGAAAGATAACTCTAATTGCATTTTTATTTTTTACATGATGAAATACACATTCAGTCAGATTTTGCAACGTACGAAGTGGATCGAATGATTCCTTTCTATAAGAAAGGAGGGGATCTCCAACAACACCTAGTTGCAGCACCAACAGCAACCTCCCAAAACACCCACTGTAAAACACACAAAAGACACGCACAGAAAGAACCTCACAAATTGATGAACCTCACAAATTGATGAAGGAATCCTATTTGAAGTTATTTTGAATATCTTGGGCTGAAAAAAAAATAGCCAAGATTTGAGACAAAGGAGGGGATCTCCAACATCACCAGGTTGCAGCACCCACAGCAAAACCCCAAAACACTCAATGCATTAGGAAATCAGAATTATGTTTTTAGTAATTGTTGTAAAACATGAAACGTGTGATATCACCTTAAATCACTATGACGACATAACAAAGTTACCATAAACTGGTCCCTTTTGACGTCGTTTTTATTTTGTTTTACTAAGTTACAACAAATAATATTGTTCTACATAATAATATCATTACAGTGACATTATCAGAATTTAAAGACGCTAAACAATTACATGCACTTTACTCATAATAGCAGCAGAATTAATGTTATTGAGCTCAAAATATCTGGAAGGTTATGTGCTGCACGTTCCATTGAACGCATTGCTTCAACACAATACCTAAAATATCTATCAGTTTTTTTTTAATCTCAAAGTCGTGATGGAAAGGCAAACACATAAGAATTTCATTCGAAATGTATGCCAGGTTAGCACAACTTGCAACAAGGTCATATCCTTGCCGTCATTGCTTTTTTCCTACACCATTTTACGCAATGATAAAACCAGAGAGGCACCGCATGTACGGCATGTCGTCACAGTGACGTCATTCGGACTTCTGACGTAAACAGTGCAAATGATTCAAAGGCAAAAGGAGTGTTTAGGGGCGAGTGAATGGACAACGAAGCAAACGATTCTTATCTTAATGTAGGAAAATTTACAAGACTAACATCTAAAGGCGGTAGGTTTCGATTTATAGCTAGAATGTGTATTTTTACTGGAGAGTTCTCGCTCAACTGACCGTGTTTGCAACGTACGAATGAAGAAAGGATCCCTGATACTGCATCGTATTGCATTGAAACAAAGAAAATGCTTGCACATTAGATACCTCATAAATATGGTAATACCTAGTGCTGAATACTTGCTGCACTTTATTTACAAATACGAAGCCCCATTTTCAGTCTGCGAGAATCTTGCAGAAAACAATAGACGATGACGGCAGAGGTAGATTTCAAAGTGAAGAAAAGCGGAACTGAAATCGGATGCATGCGTAGGAGATTACATGATGAAATGTGTGCCAGGTTAGCAGTGACGATAGTTGTCACGTCAAAACGGATGATTTCAGGTTTAATTTTAAGGTTTGAGGGTTTCAAGAATAAATCAGCGTATCACAGTCAAACACAAAACTGGAAATCAGATTCCAAAGACATATTCAAAACGCTGACAGATTCTTGAACCTTCGCACGAGTAAAATAGGACGAACAGACTAAGACAATAACAGAGCTTCATAGCAATATGAAGGACAAACAGACGGAGACAATAACACAGCTTCATAGCAATATGAAGGACAAACAGACGGAGACAATAACACAGCTCCATAGCAATATGAAGGACAAACAGACGGAGACAATAACACAGTTTCATAGCAACATGTAGGACAAACAGACGGAGAAAATAACACAGCTTCATAGCAATATGAAGGACAAACAGACGGAGACAATAACACAGCTTCATAGCAATAAGAAGGACAAACAGACGGAGACAATAACACAGCTTCATGGCAATATGAAGTACAAACAGACGGAGACAATAACACAGCTTCATAGCAATATGAAGTACAAACAGACGGAGACAATAACACAGCTTTTTAGCAATATGAAGGACAAACAAACGGAGACAGTGACACAGGTTCATAGCAACATGCAGGACAAACAGACGGATACAATAACACAGCTTCATAGCAATATGAAGGACAAACAGACGGAGACAATAACACAGCTTCATAGCAATATGAAGGACAAACAGACGGAGACAATAACACAGCTTCATAGCAATATGGAGTACAAACAGACGGAGACAATAAGACAGCTTCATAGCAATATGAAGGACAAACAGACGGAGACAATAACACAGCTTCATAGCAATATGAAGGACAAACAGACAGAGACAATAACACAGCTTCATAGCAATATGAAGGAAAAAATTAAACAGACGGAGACAATAACACAGCTTCATAGAAACACGAAGGGCAATTCTATACAATATACAGTCCTCCGAGTCCAATGCAAGTATATGATGTGTTATTTGGGGCGCTGAAAACTGTCAGGTAAAGAGCGTAACTATTCCAATAGAAATTCTCATGGTTTTGATTTAGCTTAGCGAATTTGAGACTGAATAAACGATGGATACTTCAATTTCTATATAAAGAATAAATATAAATGTCACTGTTTGTGTTTTGTTGCGGCCAGGGTTATGAAGCTTAAAGCCATTTGATTTATCGTATGTTATAGCTCACCGCTAGCGAAGGCCATTTCTTGTTTTTATTCTGTTTTGCTTCTTTTTTTGGAATCGAAATCGAGAGAAAAAGAAACATGGTCATAAAACAAAGCTGCATTTCTCATGTGACTATGTGAAATCTAACAGAACAGTTTATCATTTTATTGTTTGCAGAATTAGGTCAATAAAAATGGTTTCCGTAGGTACTGCATCGTCTTGAATCTTTGCAGTACTTTTACATTTTTAAGATTTATCTTTATTTCTTGTGAATTTGCAAAATGTTTCGTCCTTGCGATTTTGTTTATTGTTGAAGTCAGAAGCTAAGTTTCTTTTCCCTTTAGAGACCAAAGACGGAATGAATTCAGCTACGTGCGAGTAAAGGGAAATGTCGGCAAGGAGTGGGGCACAATTGGTCCCCATTGGAATTCCGACAATTTGCTGGAAGACCTTTCCTCCAAACACCACTAAAATGCTGTCGATCAGAAAGTTTAACATCTGAATAATATCTGTGTCATTGTTCTTATTTTCAAAATCTGACTTTCTTTTTACAAAGCAGGTTTTGTTATAGTTAACAACTATAAATTTGTATTTGCGATTACCGTTCTTACTTGTAAACGCATTACTTATAATTTTTGCGAGTCTTTCTTTCAATTTAGAATGTGGAATTGTAGTGTAAAGTGTCGAAAAATCAAAGGCTTTGATCGAATAGACTCTACTTAAATGAGTGAATTTCAGATGTTCTAAAAGTTCTCTCGAATTCTATAAAATCCACATCTAATAGATACCACCGCGAGAATATACTGTAAAACAATATTTCTGAAGCCCAGATTTGATTTCAGAAAAAAAAAACTTTGGTGAGTAAGATCGATACAGATTTGGAAGAACATTTTGAGGAACTAGCGATGAAACGTTGTTTGTACATATTCTTATGCATTTTAGGTATGCGATATGAGTATGGTAAATCTAAATCTAAATTGTTAGTGTCGAAGCCAAAGGAAGCAAAAGCTGATTTGTGTTTATCTATTATTTCAGAGGCAGATAGGTTTATTGGGATGTAAGAGGAATTTCCAGGTGTCGAATTTAAACCAAACTATTTAACTTGACTGTCGAAATAGTACTTTTAGCAAGTAAATGTGTGATTTTTTTAGGCTTTGTCTAATGGTGTGATGACATAATGTTCATAGAGGTAAATAAAATTTGTGATAACATCAGGATGTTTAAAGATAGACTCTAATATGGTGTTCACATTTGATTTTAATCGGCAAATTCAAGATAAAAGTAATCCTCGGATGGATTTAATGCTTTCGGAGATGGTGTCGACCTGTACATCCTCTTTCTTTGCCCAACGTCTTGTAAATTCCCCACAAGAGCCCATGATAATTTTGACATTTTAGTTTCATATAAAGGACACACTTTCTCTGTATGTGGGACCCCTTTTTTAACATTTCTCTCAACTTGTCGTTATTTACTATACTAAGGTCACCAGTAATAACGTGTCCACAAGGAGAGTAGTTGACATCCGATGAAGATCATTCGCAAGGAAGTGGATGTAGCGAGGGATAACTTAAATAAATACAATGCAAGAATCGTTTGTAATTGTAAATTTTAGATGCAACTGTTGGTGTGTAGCTATAGGAAATACAAGGAGTATCTTTTCTTAGAAATATGGTGGGATTTTTTCTGTGACTGTTTTGTGATTCAAAATTTGACCAAGATTCAATTTATTTGCAAATCTTACTTTAATGAAAGGACGGTTTGTTTTTTCCTCTGATTTATCTGATCTAACTGCTTGAAATAAACGAAAAGTAGATATGTCAAAGATGCCTCCTTGTAGTCTGTATTCTGGGTGTATCGGTAAATGTGATGTCCGTCGTATATTTGAATATTTCGTGTAACATCCGTAACGTAACAGAGTATAATGTGGTACGAATATAATGCAGGCCTAGAGGCTCATCCAAAAATGAAACGAATCCATCAAAGGAGAAAATATGTATCTCAAGCCTATTGTATCTACGAATGTCATGACTTCGAGGTCTTCTTTGTGGTCTGTTGAATAAGTTTTTACCAATTGACAACCGGGACTTGTTAAGTTTCCCATGCTGCTGATATTATCGTTGCACCCATAGAATTCGAATAGTTGACCAATCAGTCAATAGTTACATCAATATTGGCCCTAGGGCAATAGTTAAAAAATATTGACCGATACGTCACATCGTTTATTACGTCAGGTTACTCATGACGCTGTTAACCCAACCCTAAACATGCCGGGCCAATCGCTTCGTTGCTGTGGTATTGAAGTAAGGTATAACAAAACAACTATTGACTGGGAATTCGGGCAATATATGATTTTTTGAACTTCAGACAAAATATAGCCCTCGGTCTTCATCCCCGGGCAATATTCTATCTAAAGGTCCAACAAATAATATATTGCCCTCGTTCCCCTCTTGAAAATGTTAATCTTTCAAATGTAGAACAGCTCGATCGACGCAATTTCTGAATGGGGCCAACATGAGATTCACTAAATACACCTGACGTTCAGGTACGAAGAGACAAATAAATGTATTTGTAATGCAAAAGTAATCCTATTTTTAACACTAATGACAGACGTAGTTCAGTATGATTGGAGGAATCTCGGCTAGACCTTAAACTGCGCATGTGCTAAACGTATGAAATCATTATTTAAGCATGTAACTATTCAGCTCAAGAGAGGAGGAACATTTGACAAAAGATCTTGCATGTGGTTTAGGGAACATTTAAAATCCTAGTATTACTGAAGGAACAAATAGAGGTAGGATAGCATTTTGTTTTTCAAAACAAAAATATATTAGTACATGATCTTTAATAACATTTAGCTTACCTAATCGTAGAGTAGATATGACTTCTTCCTTTACCGAAGAAGACATTATTAACTTAAGATTTAAACATTTTAGTGTTTGTAATAGAGGTATTTTGAACTCATGTTTGTGCGTTTAGAACTAATCAGATTTCATTTATTTTATTTTTCTCGATACAAGATATGTAGTTTATTTCATCATGCAGTCTATAAAATAAAATCATTTATTTTTCAATTTTTGATATGATATTTCTATCCGATTTTCCATGAATGGGAAGTTGGCAATTCCTGATCACCTTCGTGTAAAAAACACCTGCGAATAATTCGTTTCTGCCTTTGTTGAAGAAAAAAAAGGAATCTCGAACAAAAGTTAGTGCAGCGCGCACAGCAAAATAAAAATCTGTAACATCAAACTTCTCAAACACGCTGTTGACAAGCTAAACAAGACACATCAAAAGAAAACAAATATCACAAATGATTACATAAAACATCAAACATGGCTGCACATAAACAAGAGCACTAATGGGCAGCCCATGCTACGTCTAAGGATTGCTATTGCCCACCCATCCTTCCACGTCTTTCGGTACGCTTTTTCGACATAGTAACTTTCTTACTTTTTTTGGCATATTTGAGGATCACTGACGAGGGTTAAGTACTTGAAACGTGCATATCTGGTCCATGCTGCCAATTTGTCTGTTCTTAAATGATGCTATTCAATTTGAAGACGTTTAACATTCTACATGAATAAAAAAAATGATGTAGTTTTCTGGATTGCGTGCACAGAGCCCTCGTACTTTCTTGTTTAGAATGACATCACCTCTGTTAGAAGATCACACAATCAAGACAGCGCACAAGAAATAAACAGATTAACAAACAAATGTATCTCAAAAACATTTGCGTACAAATATAGCCCTTTCTCTTCCGAGTTAATCATGTATCAATCAAAAAACTTTTGTGTTATGTCTGATGTCGACTTCGTTATTGTTTTATACCTCTTGTTTCTTTGGGGTTTTTCGTCCGGTCTTTGTGTCTGTCTGGGTGTCTGTGAGGTAGTGAGAGTGTGTGTGTCCCTCTGTACGCGTACTTCGTGAATTAGTCATATAATTGTAAACCTAACAATATAAATCGCTATCGATTCATATTTTGTCATAAAAAATACATAAAAGATTCAGTGACTGTTGCAGTTACATTCTGTTGAAGAAACAAATATGAGATATAAAATTTACCACATAAATTCGTTAAGGTTTGTCCAAGGAGTGCGTAAAATCGAAAAAAAAATATCTGTTTACAAGTCAGCAGAAAGAATTGAACACAGCCAATTGTGCCTCATATGAAATTCATGTGAAATTTACATGAAATTTACATGAACTTTACATGAAATGCAATTTTTCACATGAAATTCATGTGAAGATTTTTACATGGATGTTATGTGAATTGAGTTTCCTATTAAGGTCACTCAGAAAAATTCATGTGAAATTCATGTGAAGGAAATTTATGTGAAATTCATGTGAAATATTTTTCACGTAAATTTCATGTGAAATATTTTTCACGTAAATTTCATGGGAAATCTACATGATGCTCATTTCATATGAATTTAATGGCACAATTGGCGATGAAACTCAAACAATGTGCATTTTATGGGAAAGAAAAAAGAAGTTTAACGTTCTTTATTATATAGGGGTCATCTCAAAGATAATGGCATCTTACAATGAGACCTAATGGGGTTTTACTGCAAATTAATGATTTTTCTCAAATTTTTCATATTTCTGAGCAAGAGATTTTAATTAAATTCATGTTATTTATTTGCTGTACTTCAAATATCATTAAAAAAAAAGAAATTAAAATTTCACCGTCATCAAATTTTTCTAATTGTACTCGACCTCGTTAATTAAGAAATGAACAGATGAATATGTATTTTGAGATAAAATATGAACCATGGGAAGTTGATATCACATTGTAGTCGATATACATGTACAATGAATAAACCCAGTATCAAGATTTATGTCCAGGAATTGTAAATCATGATTATTGTAATTAACTTACTTTTTAGTTGACGAAGGAAAAAGATGCCGAAAACCAACACTATGAAGATTACCTTTGCACTTGTGCTTCTTTGTATTTGTATGGTTCAAGCAACCATGTTCGGTATTTATCAGGAAGCAGGTAAGTATCTAATATATACTAATGGGATAAGGATGTAAGGGGTATTTTGATTTAAGGTATCCGTTGTACAAACAAATATCAAGTGTATTATACAGTTAGAATCATGGCATATTTTTACCTAAATTTACCTAATACAACATAATAATGGATTCTATCATCAAAGGTCAACATGCCGACCGTCGCTCAAGCCACGGAAACTATCGAGATGCTGCCGAAGATTATCGAGACAATTTTAACACTATTTAAATGGACGAGACTTCCGCGAGATCTCCATTTGTACATTGGATACCTTAACTCAATCTGGTCATCCGTATGTGTGTTTGACTGTTTATGTTGAAGTTCTTCACTTTGAAATAACAATCAATGTCCACTTCACCACATTTTGAGGACGTTGTCCAGGGGGTTACTTTCTTGAACACTTGATGTCTTACTGTATTTAGACAAATATTAGTTTCAATCTGAAGCGCCTGTTTGCTTTCTGTTTTGTTCCTCGGGCGGGAGACTTGAGGTCGAACTGAAAGTTACGGGATGTGACAGTTCTACCGATTTGAAGCGGCGGGTGTTGCATGCAAGCAGGAGATGCTTACTCTTCCTGGGCACCTGGTCTCACTCCCATATCAGGAGTTCGTTTTTTTTTTCATATGATGGAGGTTTTTATTTGGTTGCTTTGGTTCCTGTTTTATCCTGATTTTGTATGCCTTCGATTTCTGATTTTCTGAATAATCGATTTTGTGCTGTATACAGGGATATGGTCATTATCAATATTTATCATTCGCATATGAAAATCAGAGTTCTGAAACATTACTAAAGACATTATTTGCAAGAAGCGATGAATCATATATTGATCAATTATAAAAGAAATAAGAATATCTCCACCCAGACTCGGTTGAAGCACTCAAACCAAAGCTTTAAACCCCCGGTACGACATAAACTAGCGAAAATGTTCTTTGGGTTGCGAAGAAAATTCAACATGTATCATAAATTATATCAGAAAAATAAATCAAGCAATTTACTTAACTATAGAAGATTCAGTAATATTAAAGAAATACTACAACTTTAATAAGTGAAAGATATTGATAATAACTCTTTTCCTGGCTATTCAAATTACTAACTAATTAATGAATATATGATTAAGAAATTCCACGGCTAATCTGAGAAATAATGATAACCACTTTTTGCTGGCTATTCAAATCATTGACTAATTAAAGAATATATATTGAGGAAAAACTATATCAGAAGTGAGAAAATTTTTAATATTGATAATCACTTTTTGCAGACTACATAGATCACTGACTAACGAAAGAATACATGATTCAGAAATACTACAGCTAAAGTGAGAAATATTGATAATCACTTTTCCTGGCTATAAAAATAATAGACTAATTAAAAAATAAATGATTTAACTGGTATTTTGAAAAACAAAAGCTGCAATATACGAGTGTAGAAAATTATGATTGACATTTCTAGCTCCATCATTCTCATTTAATGTTAAGGGAAATTGATTCAAGATCAGTGCTTGAAAAGTGTCTGGCGCATTTCTTTCGTAATCAGGCTATGACGATATGTTGCCTCTTACAGGTGGACCGTCTATTATAAAGATTGTTTTAACTCCTTAAGTTTATACTCCTATACAATGCTTAGTTTTGTAATACATTTAAAACCCTACAGGAAATATGTAGCCACTCACGTTTGACATAGCTATGACAAATATCGAATTATCTAAAAATACCTATCAAGAAGAACAAAATCGTTTATCGAAAAATCATCTTACCAAAGACATACACAACCATGATAAAACAAGAAGTTAGGCAAAGGTACAGAAATAAAAAAAAATCTACCATATGAAGAGAAGTGAACTCCCTCCGAAGGAGTGAGATCAGGTACCCAGGAAGAGCGAGCATTTCTTGCTTGCATGCAACGCCCGCATTTTTTTTTTTCATTTTTATTAAAATGTATTTTATTGTTTTACAGTTATACAGCGATTTTAACATTCAGCAACATTGCAAATTTAAAACATTCCTTATGATTGCACTCGAGTATTTTATAATCAGTTCCATTTTCTTTTTTTTTTTCAATGTTGTTGTTTTGACTTTAATTTGAGATTCCCACGTTCCCTTTAAATTTCAGAACATGGTAGAGAGGTAAGTAAGAATATTCTTCATTCTAACATTTTCGAGTGTCTTTTATTCTGTTTTCAATAATATAAACATTGAAAAGAGATAGATTTTGAAATATATCAAAATCATACCCCATATATTTTTTTTTATCGATTTCTCCTTTCCATATGCATTGATTGTATAAGCACGACAATTAAAAATGAATTCAGGTTTTCTTGTATCATGGAACGTTATGTCTTTCTCAAGAATATATTCTCATAGCCAACAGATATAATAAACCTTGAATATATACTCATAGCCAACAGATATAATAAACCTTGAGAAAACCAGTGTCAACGCTCAAATTCCGTCTTTTCGATTTTACATTCCTGCGTTCGATTTGTGCAGGTATATGACGTAAAAGCATTGTGACGTCATTAAATTCCTTTGAAAACGTCATATATGTAATCCTGTTACCCTGAATTTCGTGCTGGTTTCCATAGAATTTGATGACGTCACAATGCGTTGACGTCAGATACCTGCACAAATGGGAAGTAACTCTTTATTTCGAAAAGACCGAATAACACGGAAGCATTCCAACTCTACACCATCATGAAGAAAATGTCTAACCAATTTCATTGCACTTGAAAAGTGTTTCGTATATTAAATCCTCATCAGTGATGCTTTCAGCGGAGTCACCAAAATGAATTTCAGGAGCACACTCTTGTTTTATTTTTCTCATTATGATTTGTATATCTACTTTACAGAGAGTGTGCGGCTCTGAACTTCCTGCAGGGTCGATTCAGAAGCATATCCAAATATAATCTATATTCAAAATAATATTGGAATGATGGTGCAAAGATGTTAACCTCCTTTAAATTCGATGATATTTTTGAATGGAATGACAAGTTTCCGAAATAGCAAAATGATATATATGATGTCAAATCGATAAGGAGTCAAATCGAAGATTCGTTTATGCTACAGAGCTGGAAAGAAGCAAGATACGCCCGTTATATTATGTTGCAATTATGCCAGTTGTAGTCCAAATAAGAATCGACCTTTATACATAATATCTCAATGATATATGCTAGCAAAATAAAAAGAAAACTTGAAAGAAATATGAAAGGATACGTGTTCTTCTTTAAGTGTACACGATTGAAAAGTTTTTAATAAAAAGTGGTATCTAAATGAATTTCTAAAATAAAAAAAAAGAAATTCTAAAACAAAACCTGCTATCTTAAGACGCAAAATGACTTTGACATTTGACCCCTGATTTTAAAATGATATTACTTTCTTTTTGTTGTTAAATCCGACCCATATGGTAAATTCGAAGGTCAAAGGACTGATAACTCTTCTAAACCGAATGTCCAAAGCTCAATAATAACTAAGATAAGTCAAGTAAACTAAATCTGTAATTCATAATTATGAAGGTGTATGCCAAGTTTCAATTCAATAGCTGCAAATGATGCAAAAAAAAAAGAAAGATCCATAAAACTTGAGGGCAAGAACTCAGCTGAAAAAAGGTAAACTGTTCTGAGCCTTGAACTCATAAACTGAAAATGCGCAGGAATGAATTTCGAGAAATAAGAATGTGCACAAAAAGTATGGAATTCAGTCATTTGGAGGTAAAGCAGCAAGTAAAGTCAAAATCAAAATGACTGATGTTAGTAGTTTCTGAAAGAGTACTGAAATCAGTGATGCCCCTGACTGCGCAAGGACCATAATTCTCCTAAAAGATATTTTTCCCAGCACTCCGAACAATCCGACTGAATCTGTAATTTTCTATGTCAAATACATATACCCAGTTTCAATTCAATAGCTACAAAGGTTTTGGAAAAGAATGTGCTGAAACCTTTGAAATTGTTGAACATTCTATGTTCAAGGGCCATAATGTTGTTCAAATATGTAAATTCTTCTGAAAATGAAACTGGATCTTACTCCATTTTATATCAAGTGATTTTCCAAGTTTGATTCCAATGTCTTCTATGGCTTTAGTAAGAACGTCGGGAAAGCATAACCTCGGGATGGTTGGACGGACGGAATCACGGACAGCGGCATAACATTATACGGCCCGTCTTTTGAAGGACATATGAAAATAACAAAACAAACTCAGTTCTCTGCAAAGACGCAAAATTGAAATATAGGTTGTGTTTGAAGCAGGCGCATGGGGGAGGGTAAGACCTGTTTGCTATCAATATCTACCTCCGATGACACAACCTCCGACGTCACCACGTCTCAATGCCAAACTTCATGAATTAGTGCCACCTTCCGTTTAGAACAGCAAGTAATATTCCGCTTATTTCGCGGTAAACTTGGAATGCTTCGGGGGGTTTTCTTAGATAAATGCATCACCTTTCTCCGATTCCGACAAAAAAAAAATAAAATCCGATGAAAAAATTCCGACTAAAATAAATAAATCGAATGAAAATCTTTACAATTTTGACTTTCAGGTAGATAAAGTCAAACGTGATGTGAAATCACCAACAATCATCGATCCAAAGGGATTTTACAAGGGTTTGAATGGTAGAAACAGTCAGGTAGATAGAGTCAAACGTGATGTGAAATCACCAACAATCATCGATCCAAAGGGATTTTACAAGGGTTTGAATGGTAGAAACAGTCAGGTAGATAGAGTCAAACGTGATGTGAAATCACCAACAATCATCGATCCAAAGGGTTTTTACAAGGGTTTGAATGGTAGAAACAGTCAGGTAGATAGAGTCAAACGTGATGTGAAATCACCAACAATCATCGATCCAAAGGGATTTTACAAGGGTTTGAATGGTAGAAACAGTCAGGTAGATAGAGTCAAACGTGATGTGAAATCACCAACAATCATCGATCCAAAGGGATTTTACAAGGGTTTGAATGGTAGAAACAGTCCACTTGGCAGATTCCGGCTAAAGAGATCCGAACAAGATGCACTGAATTCTCGTCTTCTGTAGCTATTATGGAGTACAACTGAAGCAGACAAACAGGGAAACGACAGAGATTGATATTTGAAATTACACCAACTTGGATTGCGACGAAAAGATCAAAATAAGCAAAAATATAACCTTATAACCTAGATTTTCTTTATAAGAAAAAATATTATATGCATGTCATTTATAGAAATATATATAATATCAATCCTCTGTAAGAACCAAATGAACTTCAATAGCACATGGATATGACATGTCAATAAATTTTGATTTTTTGTATGGTAGGTGTATCTCATCTGAGACGAAAATTCACTTCCATATAAAAAATAAAGATTTCGTTGCCACGGAAACATGTTTTAAATTCTAGGTCTCTGAAGAATGTCTTATAACAAGTCATCTTTACAAGCCTCGTTTCAATGGTAACAGATATTGTAGTCAACTGAAATTCTTTATAACTTTCATAGTCACTAACGAAGGTTAAGTACCCGGGACGTGAATGTGGTCCATGCTGCAAATTCATCTGTTTTTAAATGATGCTATTGAATTTGAAGACGTTAATAACAGTATAAATACAACACAAGATATATCCTTCGACCAAATATTGCTTTTCCCAATGTGCTTAAAATGTAGGCAAACGCCTGCTTTGAAGAATCTCTATTCTAGACTGAAAAAGCTCCTAATTTTACAAGATATGACACAAATTAAGGGCTGAAATTTCGAGATTTCTGCATCACTTGCTTTTTTTTCAAATTCTGTTTTAAGTTTAATTCTCGAACTGTTAGAAAATGTTAAAACTTGTGTGGGACCTCTTCCAATTTTCAATCAAAATAGTCAACGTGATGACATGTTCAAAACTATTACACATAGAGTATTTTACTGGTTAATTCTAGCTGTCTTCTATACAAATGTATATTGTGAAGCAATCCTTGTCAGTGCATATTAAAGAGCACCATTTATTAAAAACATAACCTTGAATACTTTTATTTTGATGTTAAAGGATTATGCTTGTTGAAAGAAAATTCAAAAATACATTCAATTTTCTAAAAGAATAGGTTTTAAAGATTTTAAGTTGGTTATGGCAATTATTTTTGTGAATTATATTCTTAGCAACATAATATCCAAATATGACTTATTTGACCGTTGTTCTGCTGACATAAATAGACAGACCTCGTTTCCATGACAACCAAAATAGCTAAATGTATAGACAAAAATCGTCTTTTTTTCAGTGCATTCATGATACTAAGTATAGGAAAAATGATAAAAAATTGTGTTATGCTATTTCCAAAATATTAAAGTCATTACAGAGAATTGGTGTCATATACCAAATATTATCATTTTTTAAAACATAGTTTATAGCATGATTTCATGAAATACTCCAGACAATAAGATAAACATGTATAACAAACATCGTCTTTTGTCTGTCTTGTTGTTATGGAATTTTTTTTTGGAAAGATCGTAATAATAAACATGAAAGAAGTACCCATCAGTTATTCAGACTCAAAGTCGAGAAGGCAAGGCAAAGTCATTAGATTTTCCATAGGAACGGTTGCAAATCTCGGATTCAATCAAATTCCGAAGTGAGACCAGGTGCACGGGGAGAGTCAGGTTCTCCTGATTGCACGCAAAACCTGTCGCAACAGCTCCATGGAAACCTGTCAAATTCAGTGATTGTCTCGATGTGCATATTGGTATATACATCAGGTAAGTCTTGTTTGGTGTACGAACGATCTCATTCTTCTCACCTCAGGTAAATTTACCTGCGATAAAGCAACAATAAATGGACAAGTCAAAACACAACAGAGTACAAACTGGAGCAGGAGTCCCCGAGGGCACATGTAGCCAAGTTCGATCAATTTCGGTTGATCGTTACTTCAACGCATTCTAAAATTTCTTGAAATTTCTAAAACTTGGGTCCTGTAGCATCATATCCCACCCATCCTGCTACATCTTTCGGTACGCTTTTTCGACATAGTAACTTTCATACTTTTTTGGCATATTACATTGTTTAGATTTGAGGATCACTGACGAGGGTTAAGTACCCGAAACATGCATGTCTGGTCCATGTTGCCAATTTATCTGTTCTTAAATGATGCTATTCAATTTGAAGACGTTTACATTCACATCCAATCAACCAGACAACACAACAGATGACAACTTGGCATGAAACATTCACACCCAATCATCCAAACAACACAACAGAACACAACTTGGCATTCACACCAAATCATTAAATCAACAACAGAGGGATTCACGTTGCCAATTTATCTGATTTACCCGAAACGTGCATGTCTGGTCCATGTTGCCAATTTATCTGTTCTTAAATGATGCTATTCAATTTGAAAACGTTTACATTCACACCCAATCAATCAAACATTACAGCAGAGGACAATTTGGCTTGAAACATTCACACCCAATCAACAAATCAACACAACAGAAGATAAGTTGGCATGAGACATTCACACCAGTCATCCAATCAACACAATAGAAGATAACTTGGCATGTAACATTCACACCCAAATGAACCCAACAACGCAACAGAGGACAACTTGGCATTCACACCCAATCATTAAAACAACAACAGAGGGAGGACATCAAATAGTAAAAAATAAACTGTAAAAGTAAAAAAGGAAAATAGATTGACAACAAACTGATGGATACCCATGTGCATCCGAAAAATAATTTGTTCGGACATCTACTATATAACATAATGCTGTGCATAGTTCAGATAATATATGCACAACCCTCCACCTGTAACACAGAGGTCTTGGTGTTGTAGTTCAAATAACATGCATATGTGCACAACCCTCGATCCATTTAATTCTGTAACGCAGAGGTCTTGGAGTTGTAGTTCAGATAACATGTGCACAACCCGCCACTTATTTCTGTAACACAGAGATCTTAGTGTTGTAGTTCAGATAACATGTGCACAACATTCCACTTTAATCTGTACGACAGAGGTCATAGTGTCGTTAAAACAATAAAGCTTACGCTAACGAAGCAACATACGCCCATCGGAATGTTATTTTTCGATACCAAAATATCTAAAATGCGGAAGGGTTCCAACTCTGTACCTTCTTAAAGAAAATTTTAAACCAATTCATCATGCACCAGACACTTGTTCCGAATATTGAATTCTCATCAGTGATGCATCCAGCCACAGTGTTTTTCATCAACAGCCCAATTCATTTCACTAGCGACCTCTGGCTTTATTTTTATTTTTTTTTTATTAATAAGTACCAGTATTTCATCTAAATGACACAAATTCAAAAGGGTGACTTCCTCTCTACATTTTGATCAAAATGTATGAATTTGATAAATGAATATGCTGAGACATATTCAGGATTTTGAGTTTCATGCTTCACCCTTTGGTTCAAATGTACTGTAAACGTTTTAACAATAGCGTTTGGGGTAATTTTCGACTTTTGGGTGTATCGATAGGCATCACGAAAAATTCCCCCACGCGAAAATATCCCCGCTGCATTTTTTACAATTGGAAGGACATTTCTATCGCAAATATTTCCACCACGCGTAATGTCTTGAAGTTAGAATCACGAAATTTCCCCCAAGTGAAAATAACCACTTTAAATTTACAGTATATGCATATACCCATTTTTATCAATTTCTCATTTACAAAACAACAACAACAAAAAATAATAATATTCAGTAACAGAAGATGAAAGAAAGATTTCCAATGGGTACCAATTGTGCCCCACTCCTTGTCGACATTTTTCTTCACTCGTACGACACTGAATTTATTCAATCTTTGATCTCTAAAGGGAAAAGATACTAAGCTTCTGTTTTCCACTTCTCTTACAGATACATAGACGATGTGTTGTCCATCAATAATCCCAAATTCGCGGATTATTTCAGCAGTTTCTATCCTTCGGAGCTTGAAGTCAAAGAAACTACAGAGACAAATAATTCAGCATCCTATTTAGACATAATGTTGTCCTACGACACTGATGGTCACATGCACACTCTATGACAAACGTGACGACTTCAATTTCAGCAACTCAAACGTTCCTTTTCTGAGAAGCAACATCCCTTCTTCGCCTGCTTATGGCTTGTTCATTTCTCAGTTGATACGTAGAGCAAGTACCAAATATACATATTTTATTCTGAGAGCTAGGCTTCTTTCAGATACGCTTCTCGGTCAGGATACATTTGTGATCGACTCACATCGACACTGAGGAAGTTCTACAGTCGATATTGGGATCTCGTCATACAATATAATGTCCCACTTTCCAGAATGGTGGATGATATTCTGTCATAGACCATTTGTACCGTCCAACCAAAGGTTATACTTTATATTTTCCAAAATGAAAGTATCCTGATGAGACAATTCTACTGAATTTAAGCGACGGGTGTTGCATTCAAGCAGGAGATGCTGACTCTTTATGGGCCATATCGGAAGTTCGCTGTTTTATGGGATGGAGGTTTTTGTTTGTTTGCTTTGGTTCCTGTTTTAACCTGGCTTTGTATGCCTTCGGTTTATGATTTTCTGAATTGTCGATTTTGTGCTATGTATAGGGATATGGTCATTATCCCTATTTGTCATTGACCCAATCAGTACCAATGCGTACATGACGAATGGGAATCAGGACAATGCGTAGACGCGTTTTTATCGGAAAATGAACTCGATTTGGTTTTTGCTGCAATTACCCTACTAATACCTACATCTCTCCTCTGGATTGGTACGACTCCAATTCGACTACGATACTGGAATGCTAAACGTCTTAAAATTCAATAGAACAGGACAGATAAATTTGCAGCGTGGACAAGACATACACATTTCGGGTACTTAACCCTCGTCAGTGATCCTCAATCTAAACAATGTTATATGGCCAAAACGTGTGAAAATTTTTATTTCCAAAAATGGACCGAAAGACGTAGCAGGACCCACTTTTAATTCGTCAAAAAAGGAAAACTCAAAATAAAAGGCGGATATCAAATTTTATAAGCAACAAGTACAAAAAAGCTAGGGTGTTTTGAAATATAAGTTGTTTTTAGTAAAATGCACTGTTTGAGAGAGACCTATTCTTAAGATTTATTATATCCTTTGTCCTAACCTTCTATTCAGATTCGCTTAACTATTGCCTTTACCGTCTCTGTGTTTCCGATGTAGAAGAAATTTACATAAAAGAAGTAGAACAACGTGTAAGAGAATATCCGTGGCACCTTAAGAATTGCAGCGTAATGTGCACGAAAAAAATTCTTATTCGATATGTCACGATATTATATTACGTCCTTTTAGGCAAAAAGGATACCCGATTAAGAGCATTTATCTAGAATTTAGAAAACAAATATATTTTGTATTGTGTATAGTACATAAAAGTTAAATGTATTGTTTGTAGTGCATGAAAGTCAAATAGCACAGTAGGTCATCTCGCAACGCAGAATCATGAGGATTATCTTCATTTTTTGTAAAAAGTAGATACTTTAAATGTATAACAAGAAGGGGAATGTGATGCAGTGTAAGAACGCCTTAGCAATGAGTTGCATCCAAAATAAGGTGAAAAGTAGCATTGTATAACGCTCAAACTCGATCGGTGTTCTACTTTCACTTTCATCTACATGAACCACGCTGGTTGTTTTTCATCTTTTTCAAATTATATATTTTCTCTTATTTGGGAAAAAACTAATTTGTCTTTTTCATCTTCCGAATACGGTGCCGGGTTCCGGTTCAACATAATCGCTCACAACTCATAGCTAAAGTATCATTCCACTGCATCACATTCCCCATTTGTGATAAATAATTTTTCAAAAACCGAAGGGTTGTGGGATTACCCACCGTGTTTATCTTTAAAATGCTGGGAATTGCGATGAAATGAATATCAACATGGATTGATTATTCCGTGAATAGGAAACCGAAAACCAAAATGTAAATATAACAATCAATTGGCGTACAAATTCCGGAAAATGAAAAAGAACACAATGTGAAGGGGAAAGATCACAAAAATGAACAATTCTCTTACGATACTAGAAATGAGGACAAACTGACAAAGATAATGACAATACATTGTAGAGACACGAAGAAGAATACTATCCTTATTATTCATCTTATCAGAAAACAATGACAAAAATTTATCTGAGTAATCGTCACACATTTCATTGTCCTGTGAATCTTTCTCGTTTGATTTCAAATACAATTCATGTAGTTATCGAAAATCTTAATATTGCATAGTATGAAAAAAAAAGAAAAAAAAAACTACGAAAGCTTAAGAGAAGTACAGGGAACATGGCATGTTGTAGACATTTCGAAGTGTTGATCAATTTTAAGAAGATAATACATAAAAACGGACTAAAATGGCAGATGAACAGGTTTACCTCTTAGAAATAGTAGATAAATTAGTCGGAGTTTTACCTAGATCCAATACAAATGAAGTCGGACCAATACACCTAGGTACCAGATTGCAGTTCGTATTTCAATTCCCCGAGGGAACCTTCCCCAGGAGTCTTAATATATTACTAGAGAAAGCAGTAAAGACTAACATATTAACATGGAAAAAACTACATGTATATAGTAATACTTTGAAGGGAGATTGAAAAGAAAGTTCTGGATTGATTCAATTCTACTAACTTTTCAAGGGTTAGAAAGCAAAGAAAGCATTTGGAAAATCTAATATAAGTTTTCTATCTTTTTGGAGTAGACAATAATAATCTATATTTAGAATTACCTTTCTTGTACTCTATTTCATAAATATAAAATTCCCAATGTTTTACATCTTGTCTGGTCCGTGCTGCAAATTTATCTGTTCTTAAATGAGGCTACAGTATTTGAAGATGTGTTACATGTCATCCATTTTGTGAGTGTCACGTTGGTAGACAAAGGGGTCTCCGAGGGCTCATGTAGCCAAGTTTGATCAACTTCGGTTGAGGATCACTGACGAGGATTAATTACCCGAAACGTACATGTCTCGTCCATGATGCAAATTTATCTATTCTTAAATGATGCTATAGAATTTTAAGACATGTTCAGCTTAATCTGTTTTTATCAGGAAATGTTTTAAATTTATCAGAAACCGTTGTCTAAAAGTACCGTAAAACAATAAACTCTAGTAGCGCTATCAACCAAATGGCGATATTGTAAAATCAATTACAAAATGCAATTAAAACAAGTGCATAGAATTTGGTGCAATATATGAATGTACGTTTTGTAATTACGTTCTGGCCTGGTAACACGAATATACAAGTGTTTTCAGACGTTATACTATACAATGCTTATATACACTGTCTTGATATAACACTTTTTTGCAGGTTAAAAGCAGAAAAAACATAAAAGTTATCGGGTACCTCATAAAATATAAAGATGTTTGTCACGAGAAATCTATTTTATGAATGATAATATCTCTTGCAGACGTTTTGCAGTATTATTGGATAAAGCTAACGCTTTCCATACCATTTCATCTCAAATAAGGGCGGCGCTAAGTTAAAATGCACAAATGAACAGACAAAAGTTGTGCACCAACTGTAGAGAGATGAAAAGAAGCCGAATTTAAACTATACATAGAACACTACCAAAGGTAGGAAAGATTTAGGTTTGTCCTTTATTTTTCTTTTCTCTTTTTTTACGGAGCAAACTATATATAAATGATCGTTCTTCACGGTGGAGAAATGATTTTTCCAATGCCATCTACCTACATGGTTTGTTAAATGTAAATTGCAAACTTTTAGGTATTCGACCCCCATTTTTTGTTCTTTAACGTAACTCTTACCCCAACGTCATGATCAAAGTTATCTAACGATCTTTAATTCCGTATCCATGCTTGATTTATTTGATTTGATTTATAATAGAATATCTAAATTGATATCTTTGACAGAGTAATTACTGCACGGTAATTTCAGGCAATCAGCGAACGATTACCTATGCTTCAATAATTGTAAATAGTAAAGATTATAATGCAAAACAGATGATGACAAGAGATAGGTCGATCCATTTTGAAATATGATTCGAAAGAAAATCACATGTGAGAAAAAAGAAAATTATGTATACTAACATTATGAGAACCCCGATTAACTAACAAAAACACAAAATATCACTCCAACATATTTAAAGGAATTAAAGGGCTTTGGTTCAGCTCCCCTTAGAATTTGGCAAATATTCTATTTCATTTTTCCTGTTTTACGTTGTTTCTTTTTGTAGTAATATTTTTTCCTAATTTTCGAAAGTTTTGTGTTTAATTTTCATTCAATGATTCTTATTTTAAATTCTGATACAACGGTTAAAAGTTTCATTTTAAAGAGAGGAAGAGATAAATCTGTTGCCGCACCCACAGCAAAACTCTAAAACACCAAAATGCAAAGACAAAGAGCAGCGCCCACGGAAAGAAATTTCAATTCTTCTTCATAATAGATAATATTGCTTTCATTGTATATATATGAGTTAAAGAAGATCCTGACGACAATCTCAACGGCCCTCAGAATAGAGCACACAATTGAGCAAGCTAGAGGTGGGACCAGGTGCCCGGAAGGAGTAAGCATCCCCTGTTGGCTAGCCGCACCCGCCGTCCATGTCCATGCAGGAAAATGAAAGCAATATCTAAGATGTATACACTGTCTGGGGTTATGTCTATATAGAACGCGGTATGTCGACAATTTCAGGGAAAGATATTGATACGCTATGCCATGGCAAGTACCAAATATACGGATTTTGTTCTGAGAGCCAGGCGTCTTTCAGATAAGCTTCTCAGTCAGGGATATGTTTGTGACCGACTAACATCGTCACTGAGGAAGTTCTACGGGCGATATGGGGAACTCGTAATAAACTATGATGTCCCACTCTCCCGAATAGTGGATGATATTCTGTCATAGACGATTTGAATCATCCAACCAAAGATTGTACTCTATGTCTTCCGAAATGGAAGTATCTGGATGTGACAGTTCTACCGAATTGTACCGACGGGTGTTGCATGCAAGCAGGAGATGCTTACTCTTCCTTGGAACCTGGTATCACTCCCATATCGGGAGTTCGCTTCTTTTCATGTGGAGGTTTTTGTTTATTTGCGCTTTGGTTCCTGTTTTATCCTGATTTTACATGCCTTCGCTTTCTGATTTTATTGACAAAATATGGCGAAAATTGCAAGGAATTTTGTCTTTTGTCGTAGAATTCAATGTGGCCGCATGCGTTAACTGAGATAAAACTTTTATGACAAGAGGATATAATGATAATCTTTCACATATAAATTTTCCATCATAGTTAATGCATGCGGCCATTGCATATCTAATAGAAATATTGAGATTTTGCATCAATTTCGTCGAATATGACCTATTTTGGTGTTTTCAAAGGGCTAAAAGGTGTTGATAAAAGCAATGTTTACAAAAAGTAGATTCGTGATTCAGTAGAGAACGTTTCAAAATGTCAAATAACACTTAAAAATTCTATGAAGTAGAATGTTCAAAATCTATCAAAATTAGGGCTAATATCGGGCTTCGTGGCCCTACCCCTTTGTACCCCTTTGATTCATATTCATAGAGAAGAGAATCTGTATGAGAAATAAGACTTAGAGTTTAAACAGTTTATGATAAACAAGAAAGTATTACTGTTTCACAGTTATATGATGAAGATTTCCATAGGAATATAAACTTAAGAAATTATCAGGAGCCTTTAATTTTGTTAAGCCAGTGTAATCCGATAACCTGTCTATACCGATATTTTTTCTTGGTCGGAGTCGATATCGGTTAAGACAGGTTTCACTGTAGTAGGAGCATATGTAAGACTCCCATGCGTTCCCAATTTCTTGAGAGACAAACGAAGCAATTCAACGTAAATGTATATTTGTTTGCTGCTACCTTATCAGCCGGAGCAATGATATGATGTTCTTCGGTTAAAATAAGTTCTCTTGCTACATGAAGGTCTTTGGAAACAAACTTGAATGCGGTGCTCGAAAAGGGGCGTACTTAATTGATATTGTATTACATTGTACATGTGGTTGAGTTTTGTAATAATGATGATACGAATTCAAAGTGTCTTAACTCTTTACCGAAGTGGTTTCTGACACAGCCAATTATGTTTAAGAAGCGCCCTCTGGTTTTATTTTTTGAAATTAAATATGTACATTTAATTTGCAGAGAATGCGCGGTTCCGAAATTTGTGTACGGTTGATTCAGAAGCATAGTAAGATGACATCTATGACGATAATAGTTTTAAAGGGACGGTGATAGGATGTGAATTTTTATTCTAATTTCGATTAAATTTTAGAATGAATTGAGAAGAAAGGAGATCTAAAAAAAATCTCGGCTGTAGCACACACAGCAAAACACCTTATGCAAAAGCACAGAGATGACACGCATAGAAAAATACACAAAAGGGACAAGGAACACAAAACCACATCAAAGAAACATCAAACACAAAATACTACACGTAAACCAATGAGACAACTTCCTGAAATAGCAAAATAATATATACATATATGATGTCAAATTGCTTATTTGCAAAACAAAGCTTCTTTTAGGCGACAGAGCGAGATGCAATTTAAAGACGTTTAACATTTGAACTACTTGGTGAGTGTCACTGCTGATGGACCAAAAGTCCCTGAGGGCACATGTAGCAAAGTTCGATCAACCTTGGTTGATCGTCTGTCTCTTCAACGCATTTGAAATTTTCTTTACAAAATTTCTGAAATTGCTAAAACGTGGGTCCTGTAGCATCATATCCCACCCATTCTGCTACGTCTTTTGGTTTATTTTTGGACATGATTTTCATACTTTTGGCCATATTACATTGTTTAGACTAAGGATCACTGACGAGGGTTTAGTATCCGAAACGTGCATGTCTGGCCCTGCTTAAAAATTTATCAGGTTTTAAATGATGCTATTGAATTTGAAGACGTTTAACATTTCAAAGAAAAGGCAGTTGGAGGTCAGATAACGACGGAGTCAATCATCACATCATACGTGAAATTATTGCTCCAAAACTTAAACAAAATGCAATGTTGATGTACAATATCAATGTACCAATGTTTATTGAACAAATGTTGTTTGGGCATTTTATAGTTCCCTCTATTAACTCCGAGAAGGCAGGAAAAGAGATCGACAGTAATATGAAAATCTGCTTACCAATCCTCTTCATCTTTAATGTGGTGATTCAAATTTCCTGTAAGCTATCGTAACGAAGTCATTTTGTTCCCCAATTCAGGTAAAAATTCACTATAGGATGGGTTAAAATTTATAATGTTATGAAATGAGAGGATTCCCTAAAACTTCTACTATATAATGGAAGGTTGAAATCATACATAAGCTTTTAATTCGTGAAAACAATGAAGGCTGTAGCACAAATCCCAATAAAAAATATTATTCATCAAACTTAAATATAAGATGTTGAATTGGATGTTATTTGAAACTTCTGAAGCATGGGTCCTGACGTAGAATCATAACCCACATTTCCCGCTATGTCTTTCGGTATTTCTGGACATGATTTTTACATTCATTGGCCATATTTCATCGTTTCGATTGAATATCACTGGCTAGGGTTAGGAAACCCGCAATGTGCATGTCTGGTGCATGCTGATAATTCATCTGTTTTCAAATGTTGCTTTGAAAAACTCAGTGTAGCTATTCCCTAATTGAATGATGAATACAATACTACATTTATACTAATATATATTTCTGCTCCGAGTATAAAAGTGGCGCTTTTGAATAACTGCGACGTCAGACAAGTAAAAGAAACAATTATTCAAAGGTAAGAAAGAGATCCCTAGCACCATGAAGTCATTGTAATCACAGCGGAACACACACGTTTTGACGAGAATAGACAGAAACAACCCCAAAACAACATCACCGACACACGAAGTGCAACACTGCATATCTGAGGAGCCGCAACTTAGTCTCATGACATATTCCTTTTCTTATTACCATGAATATGCATGTATACATTTATATTATATATATATTCCTATGCCATTTCATTTAATATCGTAATAATTTTATTTTCTTCAATGTAAATTTTCCACTTTTTTGGTCTTTTTCCTTTAATATGATAATAATATCACTTATTATGTATACACTAGGCTGATACGGACAAAACGTTATGGAGAGGAATTTAGGTAAGCTTCAAAGCTTTCTTTCCAATCCTATATTTAACTACTGTGTGTTACATGTTATGATGAACTTTCATGAATAAAATATGTTTAAACTAATTTAGTCTCATTGTCATCTGAGTAACACAGGGAGATGCAGAACCCGACTTTTCCAGGAAATTTGTATTAGTGTACTCTTGATGTTTATCATAGAGATATACGCAAAGAGTATAAATAGTGATTCGTATTTCAAGGGGGGGGGGCATAATTTCCATTCTCTATTGATTTCTAATTTCTCAGTCGATATTACAAATTTCATCGGGTCATTATAATGACATAATGGCCTCGACCAGGTCCATATTTGTGTAATATCAGATGCTAGATTGTCACATAGAAGATAAAAAGACTGTCAAAAATATCCAACATGTCAATTGTAAAATCTTGGATCTTCCTTCGACTAAATAAGCATCACTTGTTAGGGACTGGAGAACAGATCCGACCTCACTGGCTTGAATTATGTGAATTCCTACAAAAGAAACCATATTATTAATATCAAACTTGTCATTTTACTTGGGTTTTACTTGATTTTAATTAGTTACGTTTAAACATATTTTTTGCAACAACCATGCATTAGGATTAGATACAAGTTATATTAACTTAATAATTATCCTCTCCGTAAAATATAATAAATTCATATGTAGGCATGCAACATATACATAATGACAATGAACTATTTCATAATAACAGGTTGAAAATGAGTTTTATGAAATTAACAATGAACATGGAAATGGTAAGATTTTAATTGTCTCCCCTCTGAGTAGAATCTACGTTTTATTGGCTATGACGGAGTGTTTTAAGGCACCTCATTTATATTTTGACTTAATGAAAACCATAAGAAATTAAAGTATTAATGTCAATTAATCATTTTATGAAGGATATGGCAGTGTTGAAAATCAAGATTTTTGCTTATTTTTGGAAACTAGATAAAAATGCTAGAGAAAAATTCCGTAGGTACCGAATTCACCGATCATTTAAGAAAAATTCGATTCTACACAAAAGTAATGAAAATAATCTACGTCAAAATATCAGTGATACTGAATATCAACATTTTTTTCAAACACAAAGTTAAATGTGCTTCTTAGAAATATTTAAAAAGTATTATAATATACATATTATATCCGTGTTGAAATAAGATAAAACAAATGCTCATGAATAGTGTAATTTTGTGGTTTTCTTGAAAAAGTATCAGTGCGGTAAAGTATGGTATTCAAGCTCAATGAGTGTTAAAACAATGATCCAAAATCGTGACCAATGACGCACATTAATAGAGCGATTTGTAAATGCAAAATTCTAATGCAATGTCACTACAACGACGAAATTCATTGGTTGTTTGCTCCTTGGTTACGACAGTAAAACGAGAACACACTAGGCTTTGACGTTGCTAACGTAACATTTCGCCTTATACCTGTTATATTTATTATTGATTGCATTAGAATGGGAATAACTAGATACTGACGTTGTGTTTGTGTCGCCAGAAAAACTCAGTTTGCGACCGTAAAATCAGCGTTTACCGTCCACAAACATAACGTCAGAAGCTAGTTATTCCCTAAATGACAAATATGGATAATGACCATATCTCTGTATACAGCACAAAATCAATAATTCAGAAAATCAGAAACCGAAGGCATACAATATAAGGATAAAACAGAAACCAAAGCAAACAAACAAAAACCTCCACCACATGAAAAGAAGCGGACTCCCGATATGAGAGTGAGACCAGGTGCCCAGGAAGAGTAACCATCTCCTGCTTGCATGCAACAACCGCCGCTTCAATTCGGTAGAACTGTCACATCCGGTAACTTCCATATCAGAGGTCAGCAGATTTAAGAAAATGTGTCCGTCACTCTCTAACAATTAAAGCGTTTGACCTACAACTTCTGTCAACACTGCTCACTTCAGAAATTTGAAAATTTAAAATTTGTCTACTTTTTCGGAAAATTTCCGATTGGAATTGATACTGGTTGATAGATCCGGAACTGTTTAGACGAAGGGAGTAAGGTACCAATTCTATGCTCATAGTGATAGAAAATATATTAAAATAGGGAGTTCTCTATGTTAATATTAGTGTGACGTCGCCGAAATTTACATTGATTCTATGGATAACGTCAATGACGCTGCGCTAAAATAAACAGATCATTCACATTTAAATGTATTTTCTTCACTGTGAGCGTAGATCTGGTCGTATTAACATAAATCGTGCGACGAGAGTTCAATATCTTTCCTCAATATGAAATCAAAACGGACAAAAATCCGACAAATGAGATAAAACTTCACGTTTCTTTCTCTCAAGGTGAGCTATGCGCATGGTAGACATTGTGTATTTGAACGGAAAATCGATACGATTTCCTGTCAAAAAAATATAATGAAAAATGCGATAATTAAATTTCATTCTCTCTTTTTTTTCACAAGAAATCTCAATAAATCATAATTTCTAAGTAAACTTAATTATATGGGCAAAATCTGATGACTGAATAAACATAGAAAACCCCAAGGAATTAACGATAGAATTTTACTCCCTTGACTATTTAGCTAAATAGGTTATTTCTGTGAAGAATTCATCATTTCCGCGAAGACAGTTTGTCAATTTGACACCATGAAATAGGACTACCGAACAGATTCGTTTCCTTTATGATGAAATTGATATTTATAAAAATCATTCGGACAATTTAGTACACGTATCCGATATCTTAAGTCAAAGATGTAATCCTCCATGATGTTCTGTGTACATCATTTCCATTTAAATTATGCACAGTTTGCTTTATTCATATTATTACCTAAATGTTTGTCTTCTAAACATTTCACAAAGCATTCTTAAGATTTCTTTTTGTTAATTAGTCTATAAGTCCAGAAAGTATTTATTTTTTTTAAATCTTGGGGATTTTTTTAAAGAAGAATATTTTGATTTTGATTTTGGCTGTTTCTTGTTCGTTTGTGTTTTTCTTACCCTCTCAATGTCGTTTCGGGAGGAACATTCGCTAATGGTGACAACAGTGCCTCTAAAGAAAGTAACCTATGTCTTGTTTCCTTCAGAGTGTTCGTTATGCGTGTAACATTACCTTTATTTTTCATATCAGCAATGGCCTCAGATGTTGAAGTTGGATTCACTCCTCTTGATGCATCTTCAATCATGTACGTTTTGTATCCTAGAATATGACAGATACAATTGACCCTTCCAAACGCGGGAAAAAATTGAGAAATTCCATGACGTCACAATGCAATTTCGATGTTTGACCGAGGTTCGAAGCTTGTTTGTCCGAGGTAAAAGCATTGTGACGTCACGAAATTTTGCATTAATTTCCCGCAATCGGAATAGTCAATTACAATGTATAAATATGATGTACATAGATAATGGGTGCCTTAAGTCGAAAGACGTTTAACATTCAGATTAACCAGGGTTATAAGGGTTATAACTTATGAGTACCTTAAGTCGGTAGTCGGAAAAGTGGGAGGGATGTGTGCACGTAATCCAGGATAATCACACCATTTGTTACTTGCGTAGCAGATGGCCGTCCTAAGCCGATTGCCCATTGGTCTAGTTGGTTTTTGTGTAGTCTTTTGTGTTTAATGTTTCTATGTCATATATCTCTTTTTAGACTCTTACTGTACTCGTCGTCTTCTCTGTGTTTTCACATCGGGTATTTTGGTGTTTTGATAATGGTACTGCAACAAGGTATTGTTGAGGATCCCCTCCCTTCTCACTTTGTGTTTTGTTACCGGTATAACACAGCAAGTGCATTTATTGTACATGAAATGCACGTTAACACATTTCATGCGATAAATGCACTTGCTATGTGTTGCTTATTACCCGTGACACAATACAAAGTTATTATATATGAATATGCGCCATAGTTGTCTGTTTCATTCTTGTTTTCTGAAATCTCGTAAAATGGTGACGTTAAAATTAAGGTCACTGCGGATTCAGTTTGCAGGTAAGAACAGCCGTCGCGGCATGTCTCTTTAGGATCATATGCACTGTTATGATTTCGTGAAAAATACAAACACTTTCCTATTAGGGAATTACATTGGTTGTGCATTTGTACTATGATAAAGCTCTTTTCCGACAAACTATACGACTGAGGGTGATAACAAAATCAGAAAAAAAGATATAATTATTATTATATCTGAATCATTGTGTTCAAAATAAGTAGCTACACTGATAAGTTATTCTGAATGTTATACAAATGTACGTCTTCAAATTCATAAGCATTATAGATAAATTTTAAACATGGACTAGACACGCACGATTTAGGTACTTAACCTCGTCAGTGACCCTCAATCTAAACAATATGACCAAAGAGTGTGAAAGTTATAAAATCCAAGAATGTACCGAAAGACGTAGCAGGATTGGTGGGATATAATGCTACAGGACCCACATTTTAAATTTTGATGACAAGTTTTTCAAACACGTGAAAAAAAAACCGATCTAACTAAATGGCCGATCGAAGTTGATCGAACTTGGCTATATATGCCCTTGGGGACTCCTGGTCCACCAGAAGTGGCACTCACCAAGTGGTACAGATGTTAAACGTTTCAAAATACAATAGCATCATCTAAGAACAGATACGTCCGTCCTCGAATTCATAGAATCATTTATTCTGAAACTAGAGAGCATCTCTCTCATTGCATAGGTCTGTCCTCAACTTGCCCTTTTGGATCCTGTCTGGAATATCGCTCCTCATATTACATGTATGATTTAAATTATTCGGATGCCATCTTTTTTGGCCTCGAGCATCACTGATGACATATAACTTGTTGAAATGTGCATATGGTGCACTAAATTACCGTATAATCAGAATTTTTCGCGAGCATCAAATTTCGCGATTGATGGTAAAATATGGTGTCTTTATTTTCGCGAGTACAATTTTTCGCGATTCCTAAATTACAAACAAATATGAACACATGATTTTACTGTTTAATACCTTTCCTCATTGAATTTTTAGTTAGTTCTATCATAAGAGTACACTCAATTCACTTCTCTTAACGTTTAATCAGAAAAAAAATAAGAATGACACATGTACAATAAGAACAAAATGTAACTAATCTACAAATTTACGATAAATCTTATCAAACACAATATTTCGCGGAGATTTATTTTCGCGATTCTAAAACACTCGCGAATATAGCGAAAATTAGTATCTCGCGAAAATTTCTGGTTATACGGTATTATGATAGAACATTTATTTCAATATGTATGCCGTTACTCAGTGTAATTAATGATATTTAAAATCCTTGGTAGCGGATATCCCAAGTAAAAGATAATATTAAAGTCGTCATACATTCGTCACACAAATGGCTACTAGACTCCCTGTACGTCGCTCTTCAGGCAACTCTGCGTGGGTTGCCGTTTTCCGGGGCTATGTACAGTGTGTTGCAAAAAAAAGCAGCTCCGCGCGAGTAACCGATTACACGCTGGGCTGATTGGCATCGTATTTAAGTAAATAAAGTACGTTTGATTCAATTATACAATAAAGATAGATCATGTGAAGGCATATATAGCCATATAAGCATAATCATTCACATTACATTTATGATAGGTTATGATCCATTTCACAAATTTACCTAAATTCACAGCATCCACCGAAGTGTAATACACACAATAATCAGACGCCAAGCCAGCGACGAAAACTACCTCTATCCCTGAAGATTGAAGCAAGGAATGTAACTCTGTATGCTCAAATCCACCATTGTCGAAAAACGCAGAATACGAGTCCACCTTAAGGAATGTTAATAAAATATTATCTTTCTATCATAATCAAAATGGAAAACAAATAAAAACACAAACGCTCAGATTCACAAATTTTCGGCCCCTTGGCCTTTTTCAAGTGTAAAAAACGACGATCTATAACAATTCTAAGTAAAATCCATCCTTGCTTCTTTGGCGTTCATTGCAAATTTGATTTTTTTTTATTAAATTTTTATATTTTTTTTCATTTTATTTTTTTATTTTTATTTATTATTTTATTATTTATTATTATTTATTATTATTTATTATTATTATTATTATTATTATTTATTATTATTATTATTTATTATTATTTATTATTTTATTTTATCTTTTTTTTATTTTTATTTTATTTTTTCATTGCAAATTTGATTTGAATTGCAAATTTGATTTGCAATGAACGCCAAAGAAGCAAGGATGGATTTTACTTAGAATTGTTATAGATCGTCGTTTTTTACACTTGATAAAGGCCAAGGGGCCGAAAATTTGTGTATCTGAGTGTTTGTGTTTTTATTTGTTATCACCCCTTCCCTCTGGAAGAAATATTTGAATCTACTGCAAAATGGAAAAAAGGCAAAATCATTAGAATTTCCATTGGAACGGTTGCGAACCCCGGAATGAATAGCATTCCGAAGTGAGACCAGTCGCTCGGGATGAGCCAGCGTCTCCTGATTGAATGCAACACCGTCGCAACAACTTATTCATCAATTCCTCAAATATTTGAAAAATTAACTTCTTACTTTTTTCTTCAATTTTGATGTCTCCTGTTCTCATTAGATGTGTACACATGTATACTTTCTCATCAAAACTTAAATATATCTGAATAAGAAAAGATAACTTTATCACCTTTAGTTCTCCTAAAAGACATTAACACATGAAAGTTGTCTACATGAAAAAAGGAATAATAATAATAGACTTTGGAAAATTTAGGCTAACTTCTTACTTTGCAGTTATAGCCCTTTCTGATCACCCTATCTGATGTTTTCCTTGTTAAATTACCGCCAAAGTTTGCTGACGTCGTATTGATAACGCAATGATCTGGCCATAACGTCTGGTTTACGCTGTATTTTACATCACAAGCGGCTTCCAACTGACAAAGAGTTTCTGTTCACAAGTTAGAAATTCATGATTAAAGATAAAATTAATATATAATTATTTTGTTATACATTATGAATCATTTAAAATGAATGTCTGAGGTATTGCTTTTCTTCTAAGGTAAGCACCGGAAAGTTCAGGTGCCTCTTGTCACGGTTGCATAACTTGTGATACGCAAATGATATGTTTCACGGGAATCCAAATCGATAAAACCAGATAAGTACTGTCTAAATATATCGTATGTGAGTTTATTTGATGCCTATCATGTGACTCTCATTATAAATTACATGATGGTGGTCTATACTGATCAAGAGTGGAGTTACACTTAGAGAACACTTTAGCATAAAATTTCGATGCTCACCACATGTTAAGATACGATAATTGATAATGATGGTCATATGATATGCCCTAAATAAAATTTAAAAAAATATATTTATAAAGTAGACTTAGACAGCATGTGCCTCGTTTAATCTATGAGAATTTCCATGGAACAAATCATTTGCGTATGATGTGAAATGCGACCGTGCTTGTGTTATTAAGAATCGAGGTCCAATTGTATAAAAAAATCGGTATGCCTTGACTATTTCTGGAATCAATGACAACGTTGCAGGTAAGGAGAGAGGTGTTGAACCATACTGTGATGTTGTGGATCACTAATTAATGTATACCGAAAGTGGGAATTAAAATCATTACGTATATTCAACGATAGCACGAGTACTGTAAAGCGATTCAAAATTAGATACAAATAAAAACCCAAACATTTCATCAAACAAATAAGTGAACTTTCGTAGGCGTCCGTTTAACTGGTTGAAATTTTTACATGAAACCTCTTTCAACAGAAAGTGAAAATGAACATCGTTTACAACGCGAATTCAAGCTGCAAGTACTGGATGAATAGCGTTGAAATGAAAGAATAAGTAATGATTGCAATATTTTTGCGGTTGAGCGAAAATCTAAGTACAACTAATACATCATGCTCTAAAATACAGTTTTCCTAAACAGTTTTCTGTGTATATACCTAAATCGACCAAACAAATCATAATAAACGAAGATGAATTATAGGTTAAAAGTCAGAAATTGGATATTATTTTCCCTAAACAGACATACTGAGTCTTTGCGGAAAACAGAGTTATTTTCCACTTGAGACGGTTTCTGGCGTAAATCATTATGACGTTATGGAAATGGTACGATAAAGTCAATTTTATACCGTTGTTTCGCAAAGTTTTAGGACTGTTACGATAGAATTTGATGACGTCACAATTAGTCTACGTCAGATACCGTCCCAAACGGGAAGTAACTCTAATTTTAGAAAATACCGAATAACAAAAAAAAAAGAGGAAATAGTCAAACGATAACCATACTCACTATTTTGGCCATAATATAGTTGTATAACTTGAAGCGGTGAAGAACCCGGATGTTGTGATGCAAATGAGATGTGGTCACTACAATGCCAGTCTTGCGATAAAACAACCAATGAAAATTGAGTCTCGTATTTGCAGCGGATATCATTAATTATTGGTATGACGTCGTCGCCTTCGTTAACAGCAAGACTTCCGCCGGAAAGGAAACAATTTTGGACATCGATGATTAGAAATGCTATATTTGAAGCTGATGTAATATCTGCAAGAAGGGAGAGCCATATTGGGAAAAACCTGAAACTAAAAAGAACAAGAACAACATGTAAGTAAGACCATGCTCTAGACTGGACAAAAGCATCTTGCATCTCAGTTTAATTTTACCTTCAGATACATAGATGACGTGTTTTCCATCAATAATCCGATCATCTACATGAAATCTATCATCACGAACTAGAGATCAAGGAAACAACCGAGAGCGAAAGCTTGATTATATACTTCTATTTTTCGACGCAAAAATTCATTTGAACACCTCACTGTATGACAAGTGTGATGATTCCAACTTCTACATAACTAACTTCCCTTTCATGAGTAGCAACATTCCGTCTTCTCCTGCTAATGACCAATTTGGTTCTCAGCTAATTAGGTACGCCAGGGCATGTTCCAAACATGAAGATTTCATTGTAAGAACCAGACGGCTTGCAAGTACGTTTATTCAGGGTTATAGTACGGCTGAAATCGTTATTGAGGACGTTCTTCTTCTTATAAACGCTTATTAGATCCACCAGTGACATTCTGGATTGCGATTGAATAGTCATTATCTTTCAACATGACATATTTATCTGATAGGTACATCACTATGTACATCGAGACAATCAAAGTCAATCATCAACTCTCATGTAGCTGTTGCGACGAGTGTTGCATGCAACAGGAGACGCTGATTCTCCCTGAGTACATGTACCTATTCTCACTTCGGATATTTTTTTAATGGAAATTCTACTGATTTTGCCTTATCTTCTCGACTTTTTGACCGAATAACGGATAGGTGCTTCTATGATATTTATCATTTTCATCAACATTCACAATCGCAATTTTTCACCAATTATACAAAATTTGTTTCAAATTTAATGAGTTCATAATTTATGCCTTTTACGTTGTCCTCAATATAACAAGAAAACAAAAGAGTACACAGGAACTTGACAAAATTACAACTGTTACAACATAAAATTTTGATTCTGCGTGTTATGAATTTTGAAGGTCTGTACACAAAACAAAGGAGATGATATCCAACAACACCAGGTTGCAGCACCCACAGCAAAACCCCAAAACACCCAATGCAAAAACACAAAGAAGACAAGCACAGAAAGAGACGCACAAGGGACAAGGAACGTCAACGGACAACACAGAAACATCAAATACAAAGGACTACACATAAACCAACGAGACCAATGGGCAACCGGTGCCGACTTAGGACGGCCATCCGCTACGGAAATAGCAGAAGGTGTGGTTATCTTGGATTACGTGCGCACAACCCTCCAACTTTCCAATTACCCAGAGGTCTCGAAGAACGTCAAATTGTGGTGTAAAACAACAAAAATTGCATTAAGTATAAAATGAAATCAAATATATGCGTCTAGACATATGCTGAATTAGACAGAATAGAGGTTCATATCAGACAGACAAATGATATGCTTATTTTGCATTAAATTGAAGAGAAATGACGTCAAGGTTAAAAAGAAATTAGAAACCCCAACTAGGATATTGCATAATCCGAATAGGCCATTAAAGAACAGGAAAGAAAGAAAAGGTAATTAAATGTTTTGATTTACGTTCGCAGGCGGGTACCTTATATGCAGTAGTCTGCGTATAACGTTTTACAATGGCTGGTGAGGGACAAGCCAGCGCATCGGAAAACACAGACAGTAGATCTTAAATGCCAAAAGAAGCAAAAGATGGTGCAATCTATCAATGTCCACACCAATCATATAGTATAATTTCTTAGTTGAAAATGTGATGAAATTATAAGGGGGTACCCTTATGTTTGTATCCATATCTTGATCATTTATAAAATTGTATACCTGTATGCGATTTTTCCACCATCTATATACATTATCGTATAAAATGATCCAATTTGAAGAAATTCCATCTGTTGTTTTTTTGCACAAAAATGTGATATACTATTTATTATTTGTCGAAAATATGATAACATTATAAGGGGGTACCCCTATGTTTGGAGCCATACCTTGATCATTTCAAAAATTATGTACCTGTATGTGATTTTTTTCTTCATCTGCATACATAATTTTATGAAATATTACAAAATGAAAAAAAATCATCTGTTTTTTATGCAAAAAGTTGGATTAAGTACATATTCTTGGTCAAAAATGTTATGAAATTATAAGGGGTAACTCTAATGTTTGGAGATATATCATACTTAGATTTATGTTACAATATCATCTTATGTGTTGTATTTCTTCTATATGACTTGTTATCATAAAATAAAACAAAACAAATAAACAAATTCGTATCACCACTGAATTTGGAGGGTTCAAAAGCATATGATGGATATTTGATATTTCTCAATTTTTAAGTGTTAGGGTACCTTTCTTTAATGTACTGTATCTTTAATGAAAACAAAATTACCTATCTATGTCTGTGTTCATTATGTCATTTTGACTATTATGTATAGAAAATAACATTAAAATACAAAATTCATCTGTTAAATTCACGAGTAGGGACCCACCTTAACCCTCGTCAGTGATATTCAATCTAAACAACGAGTTATGACCAAAATCTGTGAAAATTATTTCCTAAATATACCGGAAGACGTAGCAAGATAGCTGGGATTTGATGTCATCATACGCGGAGGATCCGGATAACTGCACCATTTCCTGCTAGCGTGACAGATGACCGTTCAAAGTCGGCACATATAGCCCATTGGTCTTGTTGGTTTATGTTTATGTTTAGCATTTTGTATCTTGATGTCGTTTGTTTTAGCTCACCTGAGCCAAAGGCTCAAGTGAGCTATTGTCATAGTGTGGCGTCCGTCGTCCGTCGTCCGTCCGTCCGTCGTAAACTTTTAACATTTTCAACTTTTTCTCAAGAACGGCTGAAGGGATTTTGATGAAACTTGGTATGCATGAAGTACTAAAGGTCCTCTACCAAGTTTGTTCATTTCGGCTCGATCCCTTCAGGGGTGTATCCAGGGCGGGGTCAAATAGGCCCCAGAGGGTACCCCTCTTCAAAAATCTTCTTCTCCAGTTCCACTGAATGGATTGAAAAACTAATTGTATCTAAGTGATCTAGAAGGATGTACGATTCAAGTTTGTTCATTTCGTTAAAATCCAATAACTAATTTTTGACGCGTTTTTGACGTCTTTTTCGACATTGCAGTTTTAATGCAAAAATTGATATTTCTCTTAATATTTTCTTTCTTATTGAAAAATTCTGCTCCAGTTTAGTTTAATTTAGCCATTTATAAGCAAAGGAATGCTTTAGTGAAAGAATTTTGCTGAAAAGTTTATTTTTGAATTTTTAATGATTTTTTTAATACTGTAAAAAAGGAAGGGAGGATGGTCATTTTCATCATTTTTGGCATTTTATGGTTCTTCCCATGAATGATTGTTTTAACATTTATCATATTTATTGTAAGGAATGTAACAGTGAAAGAATTTTCTCAATATCTTGACTTTTAGATTTTTAATGATTTCTTTAATACTGTAAATAGGCATGTTTTCTTTGTCAATGAGTCCCAAGGTAGCGAGCTCAAATCCCGGCTGGGCCTTAAAAATTTTTTTTCTTTATTTTTCATTTTTCATCCATATTTTAAGCTTTGAATGCTATTTTTAACTTACCTGAATAATTTTAATGCCATTTTTGCCACTTTTTGAACTTTGGAATTTTTTATGAAGTTTGGCATTTTCTCCATATTAATTTCCCTTGAGTTCATATTGATATTTTGAAACCTATATCCTAGGTAAAATTAAATTAATGAATGCTTGTGTGATAGCATTTTTGATTAACTACATGTACAATTTGAATTTATAATAATTCTTGTATTCTATAGAGTATAAAAAAGGGGGGGTGTCAAAATTTCTGTAACAACATCTGCTGACAGATTTTTTTTCTATTAGATGATATAATAAGAACTGGACAAAATAATATTTTTTTTCTAATTGGCTTGTATATTAATGAACTAATCAGAGTAAATACTAATCTTTCTATCATTTACTCCATCTAACAGTGGTTTTCTGCACTTAATATTTCTTAAGGATGACATCCTATCTGATGCCTCTTTAGGTTGTCCATCCTTTCCCCGAAAGAGAGAGATGTTAGGGTACTCTTATTATTTTTCTTTAACTATTTCTTTTAATAACTTAGTAAATATATGATCTTCTGCACTCATTTATTGCATGTTTGTCAGATTAAGTTACTCAATTCTTTTATATACATTATTTGCTATAACTTTTTTTTTTATTTTAATCTAGATATGCTGTGCGTGCACATAGACCCAAGGATTGTGGGTTCAAATTCAGGCACTGGCATCCCATTTTTTTTTTTTTCATTTTTTGCATTTTGCAAGCTTTTTAAGCACTTTTAAATCATCTGAATACAAAAAAAACCTTCTTTTTTCTTTTTCCATTTTCATTTTCTCCATTTTGCACACTCATTTATTGCATTTTACTTTTTTGGAATTTTTATGATATTTTTTCTAATTATTTATGGCATATGGACCAAAAAATTCTGACTATGGCTCTGGCTCTAACATTATTCAATGTCAGTATGTTCAGAGTGTGCATGGATATCAGGTGAGCGTTGTGCCCCCCTGGGGCTCTTGTTTGTATTTCGGTGTCAACAGTGGGCAAAATAATTATGAACTTGCACGCTAGTTCATTTTTGCGCCCGCTCGGGCTTGGACGTACAGCAAAACCAATAGTGTCATCGCGTAGAGGATACCTGAGTTAGTCAGAATCCACATCTCATTTACCTGTAGCGCACCTGGTACCTGAGATATTCACCTTAATTACAAAAAAATCCTGCGGGAAATTAAAAAATCCTGCGGGAATTATCAAAATCCTGCGGGAATTATCAAAATCCTGCGGGAAATTGATGAATTCCTGCAGGAATTCTTTTTTTCCTGCGGGAGAAAAAAAATCCCGCAGGAATATTTTCTTAAATTTTTTTCAAGAAATTCCTGCGGGAGAAAAATTTTCCCGCAGGAATTTTTCTTTAAAAAATCTTGAAAATAGTGTTCCTGCGGGAAAAATAAAAATCCTGCGGGAAAAATAAAAATCCTGCGGGAAAAATTTTGTTCTTTAGAAATTCCTGCAGGATTTTTTTTTCCCGCAGGAATTTTCTGTATATTAAAAATTCCTGCAGGATTTTTATGTTCTGATAAAAATCCTGCAGGAAATTGTATCTCTAAAAGTTTCCTGCAGAATTTTTTTCAAATCTACAAAACCACTTCTTTATTCTTACATATGTATGAAAAATGTTTTGATCGCTGAGCGATGTAAGTCCCCTGCTGGTGGCATATATTTATGTCCTGCAACTCTGCCTATGAATTTATCTTCAATTAAACATGAGTTTTAATTAAACTTACTATCTGGGCAGTTCAGTTCTGAGGTTTTATCTGCTTTATCGATTCGAAGAATAGGTCAAGCCTGACAAAAATCGAACTTGCTCTGTAACTATCCAAGACTAAGCCGAATATGAAATTATACCTGAATACCTATTTGTTGTAGAAAAAAGTCTGGAAAACTGACAAAAACTGCATTGTACAAGTCATCAAGGGGCATAACTCCTCGGAAAATAGGTCAAGCTTGACAAAAGTCGACGTTGCTCTGTAACTATCCAAGACTAAGCTGAGTATCAAATTTCCCCTGAATATCTCTCTTTGTTGCAGGAAAAAGTCAAGAAAACTGACAAAAACTGAATTTTCCAAGTCATCAAGGGGCATAACTCCTCAAAAATTAGGTCAAGCGTGACGAAAGTCAAACATGCTCTGTAACTATCCAAGACCAAGCTGTGTATCAAATTTCATCTGAATATCTCCATCCCTTGCAGAAAAAAGTCTGGAAAACTGATAATCGGACAGTCGGACAGACGGACAGACAGGAAACTAATTAAGAGTCCCCTTCGGCGTTGCCAGTAGGGGAAAAAAGCCCCGTAACATATATAAAACAACATCCTTTTTTTCTTGATTTATACAAATTTTAAAAACATTTCACCCCAAAAATAAATTTTTAAATAATTTTTAACTGTTTCAGAATATTTTCACTGTATTGAAAAAATATAAGTCCCGTAACTCCGTAAAAACAAATCAGATGAATCTGACAATTGAAAGGCTGCTTCCTCTCCACAGTCTGATCATAATGTACAAATATCATAAAATCCGTTGGCGCATATTTAGGTTATTGCGTTCCATAAATGGACGGACAGACAGACAGACAGACTTTGCCATTCCATAATACTTCTTGTCAAATGACAGGCTTAAAAAAAAGTGGTTCGTTTTTTAGTTTAAACATATTTTATTTCCATAAACATGAAATGGGAATTGGGCACAAGTTATACAAACATTATTTAAGCCCTTAGTTCGTGTATTGAAGCAATTTCACACATTGTATCTTAAGATTCTAAAATCCTTGAATAATGTTGGGTACTTAGGGATCATTGCTATAGTATTTGCTTTCTGATGTTGGTGTGAAATTTTCCTATCTGATTGATATGTTCACTTACTAACGAAAAGTAAGACAAAATTATGGCAATTTCACAAGTACAATTAATATGATGTTGTTTGAAATCAATAGGGCTGGGCGGTGCACCGAAAACTTCGGTGCTTCGAAATCAGAATTGTCGGTTCGATGCATCGACGTAGAATTGCAGATTTCGATTCGGTTCAGACGTAATTTATCAAAGTAAACTGGAGCAAAATAGTGACCAGAAAAATGTTTGAAATAGCTCAGAAATAACATTTAAGAAGGCCAAAAAAGTAAGAAAAGAGCGTAGATTCGCTTATCGTGCAGATTTAAGTGCCCCTGGCCCTCCCTTGCAGGCCTCTCATGAACGTGCACTGGTCAGAAGCTTTGTTCAAGCATCAAAAAGAATAAACTGGGATTGTAGTCGCCAAATATCATGTAAGGAAAGCTATATGTCCACTGAAATATTTACTGTGAAAACTGTTAATACATTGTATTTATATTTAATTTCACATGCATAGTACATGCTGTTTTGTTGGAGCACATGCATCCACAATAATTATCGATGTAAAACTGATATGATTTTTTTGTAAATATATATGCCCACACATTCTTCAGATATACATGCAAATTAATGCTCTATAAGTTGGTCAAATCAATTTAGATTTTTTTTTCATATTTGTGAAATTTATCCATTTAACATATATTATTTTGTATTTTAACTCACTCAAATGAACCGAATCGAAATAAACCGAACCGAGGCCTTGTGATTCGAAACCGAACCGAATCAAAGGATACCTGAATCGTCCCAGCCCTAGAAATCAACATCTGTGAAACCAGAAGTCTCTGACGAGACTGTAGCTCTCCTTTTTTTTTTTCTAAAAAATCAATTTCCTTTCTTTTTTTAAACCAAGACCACTGGGAGCAGATGCTCTTACAAATTATAAGTAGCATGACAAAACAACATATCCATTAGACTGCAACTATAATAGCACTCATATATATTATAATATCCAAGAAAAAGTATTTCAAAAAAGAATGCCACACCCATTTTCCAAGATCCTAGGGGCAAAGGGCTGCTAGTTCAAATGAAGTATCAATGACACATCAAGACTACAGATCCATAATATTGGATAAAGAGTTAACTCCCCATCATTAATAGCTTTCAACAATTAGAGAGCACAACTATATAGGAAAAAATTACCACACCCATTTTTCAAAGATCCTGGGGGTATAGGGCTAAAACAAAATATCAGGTGCACAACAACACCACAGACCCATAATATTGCAATAAGAATTTAGTATCCATCATTTATAGTGTCAGAGGAGTTGCGGGCACAAGATTACACAGAGTTATACAGGAGAAAATAACCACACCCATTTCTATGACCCTGGGGGTCAGGGGCTCAAACAAAATATCAAGTGCACAACCAGACCACAGACCCATCATATTGCGAAAGAATTAAGTCTTCATCATTTATAGTGTCAGAGGAGTTGCGAGCACAAGATTACATAGAGTTATACAGGAGAAAATGACCACACCCATTTCTAAGACCCATGGGGTCAGGGGCTCAAACAAAATATCAGATGAACAACTAGACCACAAACCAATCAAATTGTATAAAGAATTAAGTCTCCATGATTTATAGTGTCAGAGGAGTTGAGAGCACAAGATTACATAGCGTTATATAGGAAAATATGACCACACCCATTTCTAAGACCCTAGGGGTCAGGGGCTCAAACAAAATATCAGGTGATTAACTAGATCACAGACCCATCATGTTGCAAAAAGAATTGAGTCTCCATCATTTATAGTGTCGGAGGAGTTGCGGGCACAAAATTACATAGAGTTATATAGGAGAAAATTACCACACCCATTTCTAAGACCCTGGGGTTCAGGGGCTTAAACAAAATATCAGGTACATCAATAGACCACAGACCCATCATATTGCAAAAAGAATTAAGTCTTCATCATTTAAAGTGTCAGAGGAGTTGCGAGCACAAGATTACATAGCGTTATATAGGAAAATATGACCACACCCATTTCTAAGACCCTGGGGGTCAGGGGCTCAAACAAAATAGCAGGTGCACAACAAGACCCATCATATTGCAATAAGAATAAAGTTTCCATCATTTAAGTGTCAGATGAGTTGCGAGCACATGATTATATAGAGTTATATAGGAAAATATGACCACACCCATTTCTAAGACCCTGGGGGTCAGAGGCTCAAACAAAATATCAGGTGCACAACCAGACCACAGACCCATCATATTGCAAAAAGAAATAAGTCTTTATCATTTATAGTGTCAGAGGAGTTGCGAGCACAAGATTACATAGAGTTATACAGGAGAAAATGACCACACCCATTTCTAAGACCCTGGGGGTCAGGAGCTCAAACAAAATATCAGGTGCACAACTAGAACACAGACCCATCATATTGTATAAAGAATTAAGTCTCCATGATTTATAGTGTCAGAGGAGTTGAGAGCACAAGATTACATAGCGTTATATAGGAAAATATGACCACACCCATTTCTAAGACCCTGGGGGTCAGGGGCTCAAACAAAATATCAGGTGATCAACTAGATCACAGACCCATCATGTTGCAAAAAGAATTGAGTCTCCATCATTTATAGTGTCGGAGGAGTAGCGGGCACAAAATTACATAGAGTTATATAGGAGAAAATTACCACACCCATTTCTAAGACCCTGGGGTTCAGGGGCTTAAACAAAATATCAGGTACATCAATAGACCACAGACAGAGGCTCAAACAAAATATCAGGTGCACAACTAGAACACAGACCCATCATATTGCAAAAAGAATCAAGTCTTCATCATTTAAAGTGTCAGAGGAGTTGCAAGCACAAGATTACATAGAGTTATATAGGAGAAAATGACCACACCCATTTATAAGACCCTGGGGGTCAGAGGCTCAAACAAAATATCAGGTGCACAACAAGACCACAGACCCATCATATTGCAATAAGAATAAAGTTTCCATCATTTATAGTGTCAGATGAGTTGCGAGCACTTGATTATATAGAGTTATATAGGAGAAAATGACCACACCCATTTCTGAGACCCTGGGGATCAAGGGCTCAAACAAAATATCAGGTGCACAACAAGACCACAGACCCATCATATTGCAAAAAGAATTATGTCTCTATCATTTATAGTGTCAGAAGAGTTGTCCGGACAAGATTACATAGAATTTAATGACCACGCCCATTTTCTAAGACCCTGGGTGTCAGGGACTGAAACAAAATGTCAGGTGCACAACTAAACCATGGACCAAGTAAAATGCAAAAAGAATTAACTTTCTATCTCTAACAGTTTAAGAGGAGTTGTCCGGACAAGAATTGTTTACGGACAGACAGACAGACAGACGGACAGACGGCCGGACGAAGGGTGATCACATAAGCTCGACTGGTCTGAGACCAGTTGAGCTAATAAAAATTATTTGCCAAAAATGTACCCAATAAATACAAGAAGTATGACTAATAACTTATACATGTAAAGGGCTGATTCCAACATAACGATTGTGATGGAATTCTTTAACACAATATTCAGAGAGAAAGCTCCAGTCTTTGTCAGTTTGAAAATATCTGTGTTGCGAGTTAAAAGTTTAAGACTTGGTATTATGGTGAATGAAGGTAGGTACAGAAAAATCCAATGTTTAAGCACTTAAGCACATAATACAGTATTGTGCATGGATTCCAAGTCAAAATCAAAGTATTTGAGTGAAAAGTGGGATCAACTGAGCTCCCCATCTTAATCTGCCACTGGTTGAAAAAAATAAGACTAAAGCTAATCTCTAAAGAAGACACTAGTGATGCAAAATTAATATAAAACTTAAACAGATACATAAGCATCATGACGTGTATGTCAAGTAAAAAGTGCAGGTAAAATAGGAAAGAGAAATTTTAACGTAGTAGGTAAACCTTCAGTAGTTTTAATGGGAGCACTATTGAAATCATTCTGTGCCTGTGGGTATAAACAGCAAAATAAATTTGGTCTTTTCGAAACACAGAGTTACTTCACATTTCAGTTGCGGATTTAGGGGGAGGGGGCTCCCCCCCCCCCCCAGCACTGACCCAACATTTTTCAAAAAACCCTTTATTTTGGACCATTTTCAGTAAAAAATCGGCAAAATTCGCCCCTCGCCCCCCCCCCCCCCCCCCCCCCCGCAAAGGGGGCGCTGGATCCGCCACTGCATTTTTGCAGGTATCTGACATCAAGTTATTGCGAGTCATCATATTCTATGGAACCAAGTGTAAAATTCAGGGAAACATGGTTACAAATTTGACATTTTTAAATGAATTTAAAGACTCACAATACGTTTACGTCAGATACCTGCATAAATGGGAAGTAACTCTGTATTTCGAAAAGAACGGATTTACGATTTAATCATGTTCATTCTTGCATAATTTGCGATTGTGATGAAAAATGCGACACCTAGATGAAAGTACAACTTCTTAAACTTTAAATTTACAAGTGGAACAAATGTCAACCTATAATACTCCATGTTTTCTACACTTCTGACAGCACATGTCATCTTATGCAGGATTCAAGGAAATTCGAGCTGACAATGTTGCTCGTATTTTGTGTTTCGCAGCTTTTTCTTGGCTATCGTATTAGAAGTTAGTAAAAACGAATACGATTGTCAGCAAATATCATCTCAGATCGCCTATATTTCTACCAGTTTTAAAAGTTCTTCTTCTTTCTTTTTTTCTTCTTGGCTCGCTCAGCTTTGTCATCGAACAATTCGTTCCTCTTCTCCTTCTTATCATAAGTATTTCCCCCTGCTATTCGGAGAACCATATTTTCCCCTGCTATTCGGAGAACCAAATGGGAATACATGTATGAATTGATGTGGAATTCTCTTTAGTCAGGGCGGATCCAAGGGGGGATGAAAGGACACAAGGGCGGATCCAGAACACCAATTGCTGAGGGAGCACATACAATTTTTGATGGGAATCACTTGCGAGGCCCGAAAGGCAGAGTGGGGGGGGGGAGGGTATTGGAGGGGTGCCCCCCCCCCCCCCCATTTCCAATTTATTATTATTATTGGGGTACGGGGGCCTCCCCCGAGAAAATTTGAAAAAAATGAAGCTATTTGGTGATATCTGAAGCGTATTTTAACTGAATTTAAAAGGAATTCCGTCAGTGTTCAACAATGATTTGTATATTGAAAATTTTTCGACATTGTCTGGTGCTGTACTGTTTTTGCACGGCATGCAATTCAACATGTTCAGGATTTCCTTAGGAAATTGGCGGATCAATAAGGTTTGAAAGGGCGTCGATGTAAAAACTATTTTTGCAAATTCCAGGCGAGGCCATGCAGATCCCCTAACCATCACTCTAGATCTGCGCTTGTTTGTTAATTTTTGTAAGGTAGAAAAACAAACAAATCATAGAGATCACGAGTGTCCCGTTCCCTACCCTGCAGCGTCAAGATAGAAAGGTTAATAGAAAAACATTCATTTGTCGACTCTTTGCAAAATTCTTGGAGGTAGCCAGTCCAATCTGGCCTAAACAATTTAATTATTCATTTAAAAAAGATTGATCACAACCTCAATTCTAAAACGATCTTAATTTTTTTTTTCAATGCCGATTTTATAGAAGGTAATATTGAAGATTTGGCTAAGAAATATGTGTGTTTTATGCCTTGCATAGGACTGAACACCACTCTCCATTTATCCCTCAGATGAAGAAAATCAGACGTGCACATGAATCAATGAAGGTTATTTCGGAAACGTGTATGTCCATGTACAGCTAGACAATGGACATGGCAGCAATGCATCCATCCCGACTTTGTTATCTATCACCGAGAAAATTTTGGAAAATTTATTCAAATCTGTGGTTTCTGGGGTGTTTATCGGGCATTTTCTGACTAATTTCATAGAAGTACTATTAATTTGATGCTTCCAAAAGCATGTCATAAGTGTCCCTTCTTTGGGCACTGCCGGGGGGGGGGGGGGCGTGCCCCTGTGCCGACTTTGTTGTCTATCCCAGAGAAAATTTTGGAAAATTTATTCAAATCTGTGGTTTCTGGGGTATATTTATCGGGCATTTTCTGACTAATTTCATAGAAGTACTATTAATTTGATGCTTCCGAAAGCATGTCATAAGTGTCCCTTCTTTGGGCACTGCCGGGGGGGGGAGGACCCTGTGCCCCCCCCCCCCCCCCCGACTGAATCCACCACTGGGGTAGTCTGGTCTACTCGAGGTTCTTATATAAATACCAACTTGGTCAATTAAAATCGACAAACTTTGCTACTTTACAAAGGGGACGCTGGATCGGCCACTTAAAGAAGAATTCAAAGAGAAAAGGCGAAAAAAAAAAAAAAAAAAAAAAAAAAAAACAATGAAAACGGCCGGGTTGATTAGGGCGTGTGTCACCTAGACAAATTAATATGGTATCAATAATCATATCTATATCTAATTAATGGACTCCGGACACTTCTAAATTAAATAGTACTGCTTCGCTGTTAAACTTTTATATCATAAATATGGCTTCCTTCGCTACTGTACGGAATATAGCTTTATCAAATGTTTGTGAAAAGGATAGACATTTACATTTTTTTTTTAAATAATACAATGTACACATGGTAAAATCTTCCTGTTGGCGGTGATTTTTTCGGTGCTCGACATCCCCTCCCCCTTCCCAGAAGAACACCCCCCATAACAACATCCATAATGGTCAGAAAATTGTTTCAAAAAATATATAAATAGAGAAAGTATTTATGTTAAATTCTTCTTGAATGACTCAACACATTGGGGGGGGGGGGGGGGTTTCCAGGTAATTACATCCTCTTGGTATTTGCCATCCTTTCTAATTTTTATGTTTTACTGTATTAAATTTTTCTTTCAAAGTCATATACTGGACCACCCCCCCCCCCTCTTTTTTTTTAAATGGCTGGAACCCCCTCTCTCGGAAAAAATCTCTAGATCCAACCATGATATTGACATACATGTACATATATTTTCCCATGGTTTCCAACGACCTTAATAAACCAATCATTCTTGAAATATAATTGTTTTGAGTAAGTGGTAGTTTCAGGGAGCTCGAAGGAAAACTCCCACAACCTCACAAGAAAATTTTATTTTCAGTCTTCGATAAATTTCACCTTTCGTTGTTTCTAGAATTTCTGAAGATAAGGGCATGTACATGTATACGACATTTCCAGAGAGAATCAGATAATATTGTTAAGTTGAAGAGGCAGATCCAAAAGCCCGAACCACGACTTCAAGGGAGGTGCCTTTTCTGTTGGATAAGCAAGACACGGAGAACTGAATGACAGCAGATAGAACTAGAATTTTGGAATGCAAACACATCATGATCACTTTTAGTAAAAGATAAAAAATGATATACCGATATTAATAAAAAAGGAGATTTTATCAACAATGAAAACATGATTCAAGACAAAAATCTATCGACGGCGAGAGAAAGAGAGTAGAATATGTGTACTGTATATTGTCATCAAGGGGTTGACACTTGGTGGTTACGTAATATACACGTTCCTTGAATTTACCCGGAGGCGTACTTCATTGCGCAATATATACCTACCCCTGTGTATACATGTACTTAATGCCGCAGGGCGCAGGGTTGTCACCCATCGCTTTGGTCAGACCCGCCGATAACACGAGTGGGAGGAATGTTGTAGGACAGTGAAAGACATCAAGGGGATGGGAGGGGGTGATGTTTGATAATTAAACACATAGTCAGACGGGATTTTGGATAAAATGCTAGAATAATGAATAAAAAAAATCATAGAGTCTATATACGGGAAAGATCTTTATGTAAAAAAAATCATGAAGTCTACACGGGAAAGATCTATATATATATATATATAATCAAAATCAAAGTGACATAATGACGATTAAATTTGTTTATTGCACTAAACGTTTTCGCCTGTTGGCTCTTCAGAGTTGCAATGAATATAAACAATAACAATAACAAAGAACAGTAGGTAGGCAGCGTCTATGACGTCATCATAACGTTACAGTTAGGCGCATCACGTACAAATGTCCCAGACGTTGGCGCACTTATTATTTACGTATATTGATGCTTTAAGAACAATAATAAATAGCTTTTTGTAAAGAAGAAATGAAATCATAGTTTAACAATTCAATTTAGGTTTGAAAATCTCTATGAAATAATCTTCTTTGGCTTTACGTAATTGTTCATTGTCCTCTTTTACTTTGTAAAAGGGGAAAATAGAAAAACTTCCCCCACCACACATATCAAAATGTCCGCTACAAGGAGTGTTTCTAGTGGATGGATCCCTGATCTGTTGTTTGTGTACGCGTACACGGTCCGCCAATTTCGTTCCCGTTTGTCCGACATAGTTTTCGCCGCAGTTTGGACACGTCATCACGTAAATTAAGTTCTTGGATTTGCAATTCATTTTTGCGTTTACGTGAAATACTTTTCCATTTTTAAATGTAAATGATTGACCGGTTTGAATGTACGGGCATGTTCCACAGCGAGGGTCCTGGCATTGGCTAACGACGTGTGTTTCCGTTTCGGTTGTAAATCTGGCTTTGGTGAGAAGTCTTTTTAAATTAGGTGGTTGTCTCCTGCTATTAATGATATCCTGTTGGTTGATGAGACTCCTCAAATTGTCGGACTGATGAAGAATTGGTAGACAAGTTTTTGCTGTTTTGAATACGTTTTTATTTCTCGGATTGTGTGTTGTTACAAATGGAATGATTTTATGGCTATTTGTGTTACGTCTGCTTTTCTCTCTAAGTTCCGGTAGCGGTATTTCCTTTGCTCTGTTTGTGGCTGCGTCAATTAGATTTACGGGATAATTCTGTTTAAGTAGGAAAGACTTTAGTTCTTTTAGTCTTTTTTCTCTTCGATGTTGGTCTGAAACTATTGTACAAATTCGTCGAGCCAAGTTGAACGGGATGTTACGTTTTGTGTGAGATGGATGACAGGAACTGAATATAAGGTACTGGTGTGTATCCGTACTTTTGTAAAACAGATCCGTAGTAATTCTGTTATCTTCCTTAATTATCAATATATCGAGAAAAGGAAGCTCTTTTTCACTCTGTTCCATAGTAAATTGAATGCTAGTATGAAGTCCGTTTAAAAGATCATGAAATTTATTCAAGTCATCCAAAGATCTATTCCAAAAAATGAAACAATCATCCAAATAACGTTTCCAGTTTTTCCGGATGCAATTTCCGAAGTTCGCGTCAAATACATCTTCCGTACGAGAAAATAATTTTTCTTCCAAATATCCCATAAAAAGAGTAGCGTAAGTAGGTGCGACTTTGGTTCCCATCGCTGTCCCCTTTATCTGAAGGAAATATTTATTATCGAAGAAGAAATGATTGTTTTCTAAAACAAGTTTGAGACCATCTATGATAAAGTCTTTTGTAAATCTGGACGGGATTTCATCACGATGTTTTTCTATCCAATATGTGATAGACTCCATTCCTACGTCATGAGGAATATTGGTGTAAAGGCTCGTTACGTCAAAACGAAGATGTATTTGACGCGAACTTCGGAAATTGCATCCGGAAAAACTGGAAACGTTATTTGGATGATTGTTTCATTTTTTGGAATAGATCTTTGGATGACTTGAATAAATTTCATGATCTTTTAAACGGACTTCATACTAGCATTCAATTTACTATGGAACAGAGTGAAAAAGAGCTTCCTTTTCTCGATATATTGATAATTAAGGAAGATAACAGAATTACTACGGATCTGTTTTACAAAAGTACGGATACACACCAGTACCTTATATTCAGTTCCTGTCATCCATCTCACACAAAACGTAACATCCCGTTCAACTTGGCTCGACGAATTTGTACAATAGTTTCAGACCAACATCGAAGAGAAAAAAGACTAAAAGAACTAAAGTCTTTCCTACTTAAACAGAATTATCCCGTAAATCTAATTGACGCAGCCACAAACAGAGCAAAGGAAATACCGCTACCGGAACTTAGAGAGAAAAGCAGACGTAACACAAATAGCCATAAAATCATTCCATTTGTAACAACACACAATCCGAGAAATAAAAACGTATTCAAAACAGCAAAAACTTGTCTACCAATTCTTCATCAGTCCGACAATTTGAGGAGTCTCATCAACCAACAGGATATCATTAATAGCAGGAGACAACCACCTAATTTAAAAAGACTTCTCACCAAAGCCAGATTTACAACCGAAACGGAAACACACGTCGTTAGCCAATGCCAGGACCCTCGCTGTGGAACATGCCCGTACATTCAAACCGGTCAATCATTTACATTTAAAAATGGAAAAGTATTTCACGTAAACGCAAAAATGAATTGCAAATCCAAGAACTTAATTTACGTGATGACGTGTCCAAACTGCGGCGAAAACTATGTCGGACAAACGGGAACGAAATTGGCGGACCGTGTACGCGTACACAAACAACAGATCAGGGATCCATCCACTAGAAACACTCCTTGTAGCGGACATTTTGATATGTGTGGTGGGGGAAGTTTTTCTATTTTCCCCTTTTACAAAGTAAAAGAGGACAATGAACAATTACGTAAAGCCAAAGAAGATTATTTCATAGAGATTTTCAAACCTAAATTGAATTGTTAAACTATGATTTCATTTCTTCTTTACAAAAAGCTATTTATTATTGTTCTTAAAGCATCAATATACGTAAATAATAAGTGCGCCAACGTCTGGGACATTTGTACGTGATGCGCCTAACTGTAACGTTATGATGACGTCATAGACGCTGCCTACCTACTGTTCTTTGTTATTGTTATTGTTTATATTCATTGCAACTCTGAAGAGCCAACAGGCGAAAACGTTTAGTGCAATAAACAAATTTAATCGTCATTATGTCACTTTGATTTTGATTATATTGACTATACCGGGAATGGATATTTATTATTTACTGTGATTCGACTGGTATATGGACAAAAATGACGCAAACAAGAGCAAGAGCGGCAGCGGAGAATAACTTTGAAAAGTACTTAGAAGACATCTCAGGTAAACTTTCTACTTTAGATGAAAAATTTGAAAACATTTCTGAGATTGTTCATCGATTGGAGGAACGTATTGAAAGTTCGGACAATAAGCTTGATTTGATAATCAGAGATAACAACTTAAAGCAAACGTTCGATAAAGTTCCTGTGAGTGAAAATGAAGCTAATATAACATTCGACACAAACGCAAATCTTATATTGCAAAGGAGACAAACGCACGATAACAATGATGAAGCGTATCAAAAGCGCAGAGAAATAGGTCATTTCTGGAAAAAGATGTTAAATGAAAGAAAACAAGCTTACTGGAATGCTATTCGAAGCGAGAGTCTTGCGAATACTTACGAGCAATGGCGACATAAGAAAGAGGTCATTCTACCGCGAAAATACAGAATTAAACCGATCAACAAAGAAAGCGACGAAGAAACAAAAATTAGAATGACTTTAGCTCTACAACGCTTCGACGCAGAAATCACACTTCTACGCATTCGAGTTCCTAAATACAAAGAAAGATTCGAAGAGTGTGATACCAAAATGCGCGAGGAAATCACGAAAAGATACAGCGACAACGTTCAATCTAAACTTCTAGAAATTTGGACGGCAGACGTTAACCGTGAAAGCGCCAAATCCGAATCTATCCTGGAGTCTAAAAAGAAATGGCTTGATGAATATGAACGCACATACGGCAAGGAAATCGTGAAAAACCGAAAGGTTAACCGTCAAAAGAAACGCGAATACAATGTTACTACAAATTCACAAATGGATTCCGAGCAAACGTACGCAAAGGTCTTACAAAGTGAGCGAGATGATAACGAGCGCGATCGTATAAACCGAAAGCGATTTAATCGATCAGATAGTAACACAGCAGATAATTTGGAATCACGTCCTAATCAGGAAAGCACATATGAAAGAAGAAATAACGGAAGGATGAGTGGTTACAAGCATAGAGAGAGAGAGGGATTCCGAGTCTCAGAACAAAACGGGAATGAAAATCTAAACAGGAATTGTACTGAACACAATCCTTCAGATCGTCATTTTTTGGAGAGACGCCAATTTCACAGGGGACGTCAGAAGACATTCATGTTCAAAAGATTCTAAAGGAAAAGGAACGCGTAGATGCGAAAATCATAAATATATCTCAAAGGGATCTTTCAGATACAGAAATAAAGCTTCTTTCCAAAGGTCTAAAATTTACACCAACTCCGAAAGGAAATAAAGTGGACTTGATAAAAGATACTGAAGAATTTTGTAGGAAATTGAGACTACGTGAATTTTTCCAAGATAATGACTACGACGATGGATCGCTGGTACGTAACAGAAGTAATTTCAAACCTAAAACGAATAGAGATAAACATTTGGAGGATTATATCAATTGTCTTAAAAGCTCAGCTTCAACAAAACAAAACAATCAAAATATCAAAGATAATATTTCTAGGAGCGAACGTAGTGCAATCGAAACCCTTTCAAACGACGCAACTATCGTCATCAAAGAGGCTGACAAAGGTGGCGCAATTTGTATTATGGATAGGGAACATTATAAGAAAATGGTTATGGACCAACTTAATGATCGTAATTTTTATCACGAACTGACGTCACCGGAAGACGCAAGAACAATGAACAAAATTAAAAAATTCACTTCTGTTTACGCGGATTCTCTTACCGATAAAGAGATAGACTACCTAAACAATTTCGAAATGAAATCAAGTAATTTCTACGGCCTTCCTAAAATTCATAAGTCAAAAGAAATTCAACATGGAATTCAGGCCAAAAATGCAACTTATGTTAAGTTACCGCAACCCGGTGATTTAAAATTAAGACCGATCGTAGCAGGTCCGGCATGTCCCACGCACAGATTGAGCAATTTATTAGACATTATACTCAAGCCACTTTGTAAATTAGTCCCAAGCTACATCAGAGATGACATTGACTTCCTAAATTATATCCCAGATAGTGTCGATGCAAACACCAAATTGATAAGTTTTGACGTAACGAGCCTTTACACCAATATTCCTCATGACGTAGGAATGGAGTCTATCACATATTGGATAGAAAAACATCGTGATGAAATCCCGTCCAGATTTACAAAAGACTTTATCATAGATGGTCTCAAACTTGTTTTAGAAAACAATCATTTCTTCTTCGATAATAAATATTTCCTTCAGATAAAGGGGACAGCGATGGGAACCAAAGTCGCACCTACTTACGCTACTCTTTTTATGGGATATTTGGAAGAAAAATTATTTTCTCGTACGGAAGATGTATTTGACGCGAACTTCGGAAATTGCATCCGGAAAAACTGGAAACGTTATTTGGATGATTGTTTCATTTTTTGGAATAGATCTTTGGATGACTTGAATAAATTTCATGATCTTTTAAACGGACTTCATACTAGCATTCAATTTACTATGGAACAGAGTGAAAAAGAGCTTCCTTTTCTCGATATATTGATAATTAAGGAAGATAACAGAATTACTACGGATCTGTTTTACAAAAGTACGGATACACACCAGTACCTTATATTCAGTTCCTGTCATCCATCTCACACAAAACGTAACATCCCGTTCAACTTGGCTCGACGAATTTGTACAATAGTTTCAGACCAACATCGAAGAGAAAAAAGACTAAAAGAACTAAAGTCTTTCCTACTTAAACAGAATTATCCCGTAAATCTAATTGACGCAGCCACAAACAGAGCAAAGGAAATACCGCTACCGGAACTTAGAGAGAAAAGCAGACGTAACACAAATAGCCATAAAATCATTCCATTTGTAACAACACACAATCCGAGAAATAAAAACGTATTCAAAACAGCAAAAACTTGTCTACCAATTCTTCATCAGTCCGACAATTTGAGGAGTCTCATCAACCAACAGGATATCATTAATAGCAGGAGACAACCACCTAATTTAAAAAGACTTCTCACCAAAGCCAGATTTACAACCGAAACGGAAACACACGTCGTTAGCCAATGCCAGGACCCTCGCTGTGGAACATGCCCGTACATTCAAACCGGTCAATCATTTACATTTAAAAATGGAAAAGTATTTCACGTAAACGCAAAAATGAATTGCAAATCCAAGAACTTAATTTACGTGATGACGTGTCCAAACTGCGGCGAAAACTATGTCGGACAAACGGGAACGAAATTGGCGGACCGTGTACGCGTACACAAACAACAGATCAGGGATCCATCCACTAGAAACACTCCTTGTAGCGGACATTTTGATATGTGTGGTGGGGGAAGTTTTTCTATTTTCCCCTTTTACAAAGTAAAAGAGGACAATGAACAATTACGTAAAGCCAAAGAAGATTATTTCATAGAGATTTTCAAACCTAAATTGAATTGTTAAACTATGATTTCATTTCTTCTTTACAAAAAGCTATTTATTATTGTTCTTAAAGCATCAATATACGTAAATAATAAGTGCGCCAACGTCTGGGACATTTGTACGTGATGCGCCTAACTGTAACGTTATGATGACGTCATAGACGCTGCCTACCTACTGTTCTTTGTTATTGTTATTGTTTATATTCATTGCAACTCTGAAGAGCCAACAGGCGAAAACGTTTAGTGCAATAAACAAATTTAATCGTCATTATGTCACTTTGATTTTGATTATATTGACTATACCGGGAATGGATATTTATTATTTACTATATATATATATATATAACAAAATACATGCTCTCTCTCTCTCTCCTTTTTGGGGTATTCATTTTGCGGATGTACAAAAAAAAATCGAACGGTCCATGTCGCCTTGAGGATAACAATTCACTGAAAGCTTTTGTAAAGAATACATGTCATTGACGTTCTACTATCCCCCTCTTTTACCTTGAACAAATCGTGGTACTGTCATATATTTCAATATGTCCGTATGCTATGTATAAAGTTGCATAAAAATATGCTCATTCGTTTTGAAAAAATTCAGCCAAAATGAAGCCCGATTGGCGCTATTTATAATTACATTTTCATGTCCGTTATTTTCAAGACTGTCCTGTTCTCCTCAAAATAAAGATATTTACACAAAATAAAGCATGTGTCTTCTTTCAACTTTATTATAATGATATTTTAAATGTAAAAACTTCAAACTGCATTTTTAGAATTTGTATGGCTTTTTTCAGGAGGCCAGAGAGGGGTAATTCAGACTCCAAATAATCGTGTAAAATCAACCAGAAAAAAAAGATAATTCTAGGCTAGTGTTGTAAATTTTTCCTTGTACGGTGTCAGTGACAATTAAACAACTCTATAAAGTGAAAAAGTACGCATATATCGATACAACGACTAAATTTTTCCTCTATAAAGTGAAAAAAGTACGCATATATCGATACAACGACTCGTGGTAAGACAAAAACGGAACCCCCCCCCCTTATTTTACAATTCCTGCGCTTTTCCTGTATGTTCGGTATAAGCTAAGAATGAAGCCTAAAACTGTATATTAGACTCCGAATTTATAGTTTTTCACGTTAAAATAAGATAAACATCAAATGCAAATTATGTTCTACATAAAAGTTTCGTTTTCATAACAATGAATACAAAAAAAAAAAAAAAAAAAAAAAAAATTAATATCAACAATCTTGGGGGGGGGGGGGGGGGGGGGGGGGCATTTCGATATATGCTTAACTTCATCATCAATTTATACTTTTCTTGTCATATATGGTTATAAACACAAAAATTTGTATAAATCTGATTTAAATTAAATGGAAATTAATGGGGCGAGGAGCGAGGAGGTGGGGGAGGGGGTTTCGGCGCCATTATAGAAAGTGGGGGGGGGGGGGGTGTGCTCGGCGCCTTAGATTGAATGAGCGTGTAATATGTACACGTCAAATAGATATGTCAAACCCATGGCCATCAAATCTTATTCTATGCCAGTATCTGCATTCTTTCATGAAATAATAACAACACTACATCGTTTCCTTATACAATTTTATGATACAAAGTATATTTATTCGTGAACGCTAACTCTTGAATACTGAATTCGGCGTCAGGCTGAAATATCAATGAAATGTGCACGCAGAGCGTCTGTGTACGATTATTTCAAGTAAATATTTCAGAGTGTATACTAAAATACCGTAACTTCGCAATTTTTCACGATTCCTTATAGATAAAATCTGTCATCCTTGGAACCCCTTGACCTACATATTTTTAGGATCCAGATCCCAGTTATTTTTTCAAACACTTTCTTACCAAAAATAGGAGAAAAATTCTCAAATCGCACCAGCTCAAATACATTGACACTACTTTCAAATTATTAGAAATTTTATTTGAATCACAGAGAAAAAATGCCGAAAGAATAAAAATACGCAACTTTTAAAATAATTTTACAAAGTCGTGCACCTGGTTCCGGACCGGAGATATTCGAATTTCCTGTTCTGAGGACCCATTTTCACACGTATTCTTCCACACATATACTATACATGTCTTACACACTTTAAGATATATTCAGAATTTCATTTCAACTATCAAGTAAACATTGATGGGGAGACAATTCAAGATAAACCTTATGTGCATTTCCCACCAATTATTAAAAAAAAAACAAGCAAAGAATTAAATAATAGGAACTATCCTACAAGGGTGTGATCGTCTGGTCAATACCGCCCATCCACAGGGATTTATCGCGCTTCCCAGTTGCTTGATGTACTATGGGCTATACAACATACACGTAACCAATAGTACGTACATCAAGCAATCGAGAAGCGCGATGAATCCCTGTGTGCCCATCTAATGTACGTTCACATGATGTGCACACCAAAATACACACATGTATATTATAACAGAATGAAAGAAAATCAATTTCATAGATGAGATCGTACAAAAAGAGTCCATTACATGTATTCTACGAGGAGTCTGAATTTTCGTAAAAAAATTTATAAAAAAAAAGTATATGTAATTACTCGTCCCTGTACAGGAGAGAATCCAGAACCTCAACTGCCGAGGGCTCAAACTCTTTTCGAGGGATGCTTTGCGAGGCTTCGGTGGTTGGGGTGCCTCGCCCGTGAAAATTAATAAAATGAAAAAAAAAAAAAAAAAAAAAAAAAAGAACATGAAGTAAATAATATTAGTGGCTTCTGGGGCATATTTGAAATGAATCTAGAAGTTATCATTTTCTCTTCTGCATGTCAATGTCAATGCAAGTTCTCTTAGGAAATGGACGGATTGATCAAGAATTAAATTTGACCAAGGGTTCAGCCAAATTGGCTGAACCCTTGAATATTTGGGGAGATCCAGCTTATGATTTTGAAAAAAAATAAATAAAAACCCCGGAAACTCCGCAATTTCCAAGAGCTGGATGATATGCTATTCAAAATTTTGTTTTGTCGCCGGGGTTCCCCCGCCGCTAAACTCCCTACCAGAGGACACCACGCTGGGGACCAACAATAGTCGAATCAGGTCTATAGAGTCACGCGTCTAAAAAGTGAAATATATATATATATACCCTTTCTATAAGATTAAGTGGCGGATTCGGGGGGGGGGGGGGTGGGTTGCGGAGGAGGCGCCCACCCCCGGCACTGACTCAAAAGTTTCCAAAACAGGTATATTTTGGCCCATTTTCAGTCAAAATCGGCAAAATGTGCCCGTTGATCCGCCACTGAGATTTTCTTAAGATATTTTTTACGGGTTTGCCCAGCTTGGACTTCATGAATTTTATACGGCATGTATCTATATACATTTGTGTACTTTGTGGCGGATTCTGCCCAAGGGGGGGGGGGGCAGAGGCAGAATTAAGCTCAACTGAGGTGCCAGCAATTTGCTTTTTTTTCACGGGGATTCCCCTCCCTAATCTACCGGTCTCTCGCATCCCCCTCGGACCTTCGTGTTTAGCATGTCATCCCAAACCCCCCAACAGAGTTACGGATTTAGGGGGTGCGGAGAGGATACTCTTTAAGGCGAACATTTTTATTATGAACAAGAAACAACTCAAAACAAGTGAATCTATATTTAGTTCAGGGAACCCCCGAGCATTCCCCAACATGTCCAAACTGACCAAAAGACAGAAAAATCGAAGAAACGATGAAAACAGGGTAAATTGAGTACTCACAATCATATTTACAGGAGTTTTATAGAACTAATGATATGATTGGTGGGTGATGCCTTCGTTTCAGTATCAAGTGGGTAATGTTTGAGATGAAACTCGAATTGCCTCTGACTACCAAGTCATACATGCCTTGCGTTAAAAGCTTAACAAACATGTTTTATTTTATTCCATTTTCTTAATTCACTTTCAATCTAATTGTAAGCAACCAACTTCAGTACTTTGCATGTTTACCTAAGATAAAGCGATTATTGTATCTTGGAGGTGGGGGAGGGGTTATACTGTACTGTAAACTATTTTTCAAATTGGGAGAGGGGCTACATGTAAGTGCAAATACAATTATTTTTCAATTTTGAGTGATTGTTGAAGTCTTTCGTATATGTTACATCACTTGTACATGTACATCAGGCAAAATTTGACAATAAATAGACCATTTTCATATTACCGCTAGACTTACATTTTAGACACCCCAAAACCCAATATCACACTATTTGACGTTATTGCTTACTGTGATGTTGAAACGTATCTATAATATTTTTGACATTATTTTACTTTATGACATCATAGATATGTTTCGACATCATAGTAAGAAATAACGTCAAACATTGTGATGTCGGGTCATGAAATGTAGAATTCAAGTCTACCACATTAATGTGAATATCGTCTATTTATTGTCAAATTTTGACCCCATGTACAAGTGATTTTACATGCATGGAAGACTTCAAAAATCACTAAAAATTGAAAAATTCTAAGATTTTCCTATTTTACTCAAAAATTTTCTATATATGTTCTATATTTTCACATACAATATACCTATATTCCTATATTTTGAGTAGGGGAAGTAACAATGCTATGACCCATGATATAAATACCTGATAGATCTCAAAACATTCAAGAAATGATGATATGATCTTAATAAATTGTTGTCGCTGAACTTTTAATAAAATATTGGGCAAAGTACAGAAATTATGCTTTAATATCTGTATTTTAAATTCAGGATCGTGATATGAATCGTATCATGTGTAAATATCATAATACATATCATATCGTGGGCTAGGCATATTATTGCAGTCTAATCATGGTTGGAAATCAAATGGACTTACTTAAAGGTTCATTCATTCATTCATTCATTCATTCATTCATTCATTCATTCATTCATTCATTCATTCATTCATTCATTCATTCATTCATTCATTCATTCATTCATTCATTCATTCATTCATTCATTCATTCATTATTTGTAGTAGTATTTTTTTTGTAAGTGTACTACAAGATTTTACTTCTTTATAAAAAAAAACCTGCAGGAGTTTTTTTTTTTCTCAAAAAAATTCCTGCAGGAATTTTTCTAAATAAATTTCCTGCAGGAATTTTTAACAAAGCATAATTTCCTGCGGGAAAAAATGTTCATATAATATTTCCCGCAGGAATATTTTAAGTTCAAATTTTTCCTGCAGGATTTTTTTTCTCCCGCAGGATTTTACTTCAAAAAAAATTTCCCGCAGGAATTTTATTTTTCCTGCAGGAATTTTATTTTTCCCGCAGGATTATTTCGAGCAATTTTTCCTGCGGGATTTTGAAAATTCCCGCAGGAATTCATCAATTTCCCGCAGGATTTTGATAATTCCCGCAGGATTTTGATAATTCCCGCAGGATTTTTTTATTTCCCGCAGGATTTTTTTGTAATTAAGGTGAATATCTCAGGTACCAGGTGCGCTACAGGTAAATGAGATGTGGATTCTGACTAACTCAGGTATCCTCTACGCGATGACACTATTAGTTTTGCTGTACCTCCAGCCCCGGGCGGGCGCAAAAATGAACTAGCGCGCAAGTTCATAATTATTTTGCCCACTGTTTGTCCCTTTTCCCTTTTGCGTCTCTTGTTGTCTTTGTCTTCTCTGTATTTTGGGTGCTTTGGGGTTTTGTTGAAGGTACTGCAACCCGAGTCTCGTTGGAGAACCCCTCCCTTCATTAACATCAAATTACATGTATTAAAGCCATATCAAATATATGCGTCTAGACATGCTGAATTAGACAGAATAGAGATTCAAATCAGACAGACATATAATATGCTTATTTTGCATTAAATTGAAGAGAAATGACGTCAAGGTCAAAAAGAAATTAGAAACCACCACTAGGATATTGCATAATCCAAATAGGCCATTAAAGAACAGGAAAGAAAGAAAAGGTAATTAAATGTTTTGATTTACGTTCGCAAGCGGGTACCTTTTAGGGAAAAAAAACTTTTTAACATACATTTTCATGGAAAAAAAGTCAGTAATTGTTCTTGAATACCATAAAATGCCTAGTATACCATAATCAATATCAGGAGTTCATAGTAGTTTTTCTAAAAATCAAGTCAGAATTTTTCACTTCACTTGAAAAAAGATATTTTTCCTTTATGTATTCAGCCTTCCTTTCCAAGTACCTTCATATCGATCTTTTGTTTGTGTGTTTTCATGTCTGGAGATACATGTAGGTAAACCTTTCAGGAAAAAAACGGGATGTAAAACAAAATGTTAAATAACTATGGACTAATGTCTGCATTCTGAATAACTGTAGTGCACCTATATGTATTTACACTAAATTCACAAAATTCCTCATTACGACTTTGTTGCACCACAGACATGGAATTTCTTAATATATGTATTTTTAGGGGCGAAGCGATACGCCAAAAATGAATTGCGATATATTGCGATATTTCATTAGCTGTATTGCGATATATTGTATCTTTTCATTTTCATCATTTTTTGATCAGGTTCTTGTTCAGCTTTCTATATTTTTCCATATTTAAAATTAGGTTCCCCTTAAGGTAGAGCATCCCTCAGGTCAGAATTCTGGAAATTTTGTTCCTGGATACCCTATTTTTTCTCTTCAGAATATTGTTCAGATTATCAAACTAATATGGTTTTGGAAAAAAGAAACTTTTCTAGTTACATTTCATCACCCCTAAAAAGGGATTTTTCTTACTTTTCCCATAGGGTCTAATGTTAAAGTTCAAACGGCTACTCTCTCGGTATACTCATGAAACCAAGAGTTATATTTTGTTTGTATATCAGGTTTAACATAAGCTTTGGATATATGGAAATGAAAATATTGTAAAAGTTGTTATTAAGGAAATGTGAGCAGCTGAGACCTGAGGGATGCTCTACCATAAGCTTTCTATATTTGACCATATAGATACGAGCCCGGATGTAGAGGATAACTATCCCTCCGGAATTTTTCATAAAATTCCCATTTACCTAATAACTATGTTATTCTTCTCGAAACCCAAGGCTTGCCCTTCCCCTCGGACGACATGAACCCCCCCCCCCCTTCCCTTCCGACGTCGGAGCGGTGAGGGAGTAAGAGCCCCCCCCCCTTCCCGGACAACAAGGAACCCTCCCCCCGACGTCGGAGCAGGGAGGGAGTATGAGCCCCCCTTCCCGGACGCAAGGAACCCTCCCCCCGACGTCGGAGCGGTGAGGGAGTAAGAGCACCCCCCCCCCCTTTCCCAGACGACATGAATCCCCTCCCCGTTGAAAATTGTTCTATATTTGCCAATGACATGCGATGCATCCACGCTTATTATCATTAATGTATATGTATAACTGTAAAGTAAAACAGCCTGGATTTGCTCCTTGTGAGCTGTCACATGGCACTCAAAATATAGCTGAACATCACATTATGACAATTACTAAGTACATGTACTTTGGAATTATCACAGCTCGTTACCACTTCCTCAACGAGGTGCGTAAATATATACATTTACAACTATCAGATAGCATGTATAATTAACACTTTTTTCGTGTGTTAACATTCTAAAACAACGTGATTGTTACGGTACCCGTAGTAATGTTAACGTTATCGTCGTTATTTGCAGCAGAAAATAAAACTATAGAGCAAGTCCCCGCGCCACGCTTACCCCCTATCCACTCTAAAGATACTATTCGAAATGTTCTTTGAAATTCGCTATTCAAGATAGAATTTAGAAATATTAAAGGTGAAAATCACCCCAAACATCATTATTATAAAATCACACCATCTTGTGGTACCGACTTTTTGCAAAAGTGTCCATCAGTTTGACTAGTATGCAATTCCCCTCTCCCTTTTCTGTGCTCATGTATACCCTTCTTTTGGGGAAATACACAATTTCACATAATTAATACTTCGTATATTGCATTTATATACAGCATAACTTTCATGTATGACTTTATTTTTTCCTCTTTTTCCCAATTCCAATTTTCAATTGCATCTTTTACAAAGATATAGCTGTTATAAAACACAGACGTTTAGAAATTCGTCTCTCACTTAATTCCTAATTTCGTACAAAAGATAAACATATAATCTTAATCTTACCTGATAAAAAGTATTTTCATGATTGCAAATCTAATTCCTATCTTCTCAAATTCCTTTAGACTAGGCGAATCTCCTATACTGAGCAAACAGGATGTTTAAGGTGTAAGCAAATAGTTACTCTCGTATTGAATGGTATCTGGTCTTCTCGAGCGAATTGTTCACTCTCCAACTTGGCTAATACGAACTTATGGGAATACATGTATACCTTAAGGACATATCCCGCACCTGAAATTTTAAGTCTTCACATCGAAGAATTCCTCAAATTCATATACATATAACATCATAAAGAAATAATGTTAGTTTATATCATATTACTGACTGTTGTACCTTACAGTGTTTATTCCTACCTGATAACAGTGCATTGTTGTTAGGGTTTTTTGCAATTTTTGTTTGTTTTTTTTTAAATAATGATAAAGTCAAATTATGCTTCAATTATATTACATAAAAGTACTTGGTTTTCTTTTGAAACGAAAAATAAAAAAAAAGTCTAATAAACAGCTATTATTTGGAAATATTCTATATTTCTGACTTTCTCCAATTTGCATTATAATGTAATTGAAAAATATTTGAAAATGAAAGTTTTTCATGTCATTTTACACATGTAATATGCGGGAAGGTTTCAATTTCTTCGCTTTAATCAATTAGTAGTATATCCAATATATTGTATTCCAAATAAGAAGGAACATCATAGAACAATAAAAAAGATACTGAGAAATATTTTGAATTTACCATAGTTGCCAATGGATCAATGTCTGCATCAGTCAATTTGGGAAGTACTCAGAACTTCAATTTTCCTTTGGTAACCACATCAAGTGTCACTACTTATCACTTTTATATACAATAAGATGAAACTGATTCAAACCTAATGGATATATATCTTAAAACTGAATAAACATTATGTCCTTAACATAGGCTAAGCATTTGGAGACAGTAAATGACCCATCGTCTTCTTTACAAACAAATTTATCTGGGGCACATCGACACGTTTTGATGATTGGTACATATTGGTACGTATATCGTAAAATCGACATTGGTCAATTAGACATTCTTACTTGATTTGTGGTGTATTGTGACGTTGCCAGTAGAAAGAGGAATGTTTGCTCTCAAGTAGAATCTTTTCCCCCCTTTAAACTATAAAGATTCGGGGAAGGGGGAGGGGGTGAGATCGGAGGCATTTCTTTGGGGGTAGGGAAATCATATTTGCGTATGATTCGAACAGTTTGCCCCGACAAATCAATTGGTGTTAAAGAAAACTAAATAGAAAGAAAAACACGAAAAGGGAAAACGCAAATATCTAGAAAATATTAAACATGAATAATATAAGATTTAAAATTTACATGTACAATGATAATTGAAAAAAAAATATGATAATGACCCATACTCTACGATAATAATGACATTATAATCCAAACCACCTGTCCTCTTTGAATGTCAATCGACCGGTGATTACATGCATGAGTTTACTCCGGCCAGCAGAGCATGTACGGCCATTTTTATTTTGTTTTATATTCTTTATTTTTTATATCCATTTTTATATTCAACTTTCAGTTACTTTGGCCCCTGTGTTTTGTTGTCTTATGTGATCATTTTACGGTGAGGAGGTTCTTGTATATACATGTAACAATTGTTCCGTTCCTTTTAGACCTCTCGGTAACCGGGAGAATGTGAGGTTGTGTGCACGTAATTCGGATAACCACGTTATGTTCATAACGTGTCAGATATAATCTTCATAAGTAGGTACCTTTTGCCAATTTACTGCTTTCTTTTGTGTTTGGTGTATTGTTTCCGTGTTTGGTGTTTTGTTCCCGTGTTTGATGTTTTGTTCCTATAGTTGGTGTTTTTTCCCATGTTTGGTGTTTTATTCCCGTGTTTTGTTCCCATGTTTGGATTTTGTTCCCGTGTTTTGTTCCCGTGTTTGTTACCGTGTTTTGTTCCCATGTTTTGTTCCGGTGTTTGGTGTTTTGTTCCCGTGGTTTTTTCCAATGTTTGGTGTTTTGTTCCCATAATGGGTGTTTTGTTCCCATGTTTGGTTTTTGTTCCCGTGTTTTGTTCCCATGTTTGTTGTTTTGTTCCCATGTTCGGTGTTTTGTTCCCGTGTTTTGTTCCCATGTTTTGGTGTTTTGTTCCCATGTTTTGTTTCCATGTTTTGTTCCAATGTTTGGTGTTTAATTCCCATGTTTGGTGTTTTGTTCCCGTGTTTTGACCCGTGATTTGTTCCCGTGTTTTGTTCCCGTTTTTGTTCCTTTGTTTTTTTTTTTTACCATGGTTGGTGTTTCTTCCTGTGTTTTGTTCCCGTGTTTGATGTTTTGTTCCAGTGTTTTGTTCCCGTTGATGAATATGAAATGACATTTCTGCATCACTCGTCCCTCCTACATGTATGTTAAGTAATGAGAAATATAGGCCGTCCCTCACCTCTCATTAAAGTGCATTCAGGGACCGATCGATACCTATTTTTAGAAGTACGGTAGACCTTTAAATATATACCTGTACACATGTTTTGTTCCCGTGTTTGGTGTTTTGTTCCCGTGTCTGGTGTTTTGTTCCCGTGTTCTGTTCCCATGTTTGATTATTTGTTCCCGTGTTTTGTTCCCATGTTTGGTGTTTTGTTCCCGTTTTTGGTGTTTTGTTCTCGTGTTTTGTTCCCATGTTTGACGTTTTTCACCTCTCATTAATGTACATTGAGGGACCGATCGATATCTATTTATAGAAGTACGGTAGACAATTAAATATCTACCTGTACACGTCATGAGACAAATTTGAACTTGAAGTCTAAATAGCATGTGGAATTTCCAAAATATGCATTTTTAAGAGCATACTTCACATGAACATTAATTCATTTTGAAAATATGAGTTGGAGAGATCACTTAAAAGAAATTTATTTTGACGTTAAATCCCCAATCAGTTATGCACGTCCAACAATTATTATAGATTTATCGATATCTTCGAAAGGAAGGGAAATATAGTATAGTCTCCAACGACCCCAGCGATACAAATTTAAAAGAAATAGAGTCATATTTCAAAGAATAGATTATTTCTGGGATGTAAATCTAGCTGACCAAAGAAATACTTGTTGGTAGCCATAGATGTCTAAATATTGGACAAATTCTCGAAGCGTCCAGATAAAGTAATATCATCGGGAAAAAAATTCGGACAGATAAAGGAAGCGAATTTAAAAATAAATGGTTGGCAGAATATTTCAAGACTCATGGAATCCATCATTATGTAAAACACAATGAAACCAAGGCCAATTAATATGCTGAACGAGTCATACGAACGTTAAAGGTGTTATTTTATAGAGGTGTGTTCCCATTTCGCCTTAACTGAGAATTTTAGGTAGAAAAAATATTCCCATTTCGCCTTAGTGGATTTTCGTGACTGCCGTTAAGGCGAAATGGGAACTTGTAAAAACACTTCAATTATCGATACTTAGGTTGAATAAACAATGAATTTGAATCTATCATTAATACCAAGTATTAGCTTTCCATATAAGGATGGCCGATATTAACGGGGTTTTTGTCATTTTCCAACATTTTGATGAATATTTTTTCCCAATATCTCTTCATTTCATTTCTTGTTCTTTCAATTCCATTCATTATTCTTTCAGTTTCATTCCTTATTCTTTCAGTTCCATTCCGTATTCCTTTCGTTTCATAACGGACAAAAAGTTGTACTCACACACCACAATTTATCACGCTTCCCTGTTGCTCGATGTACTATGGGTTATGTACCTAACATATAGTATACATCAAGCAACCGATATCCCCCATCTACGTGTTTTGAATAAAAAATCCCCATTATACTCAGTTACGTTGCTCACGTCAAACCATAAAATTGTGCAAAATTACGCTAGAAAAGGACTCGATTTATGTTTGGGGAGGGGGACTTACATATACGTGTCTATTTTTTCATGGCAATGGGGGAGAGGGATATTTCAGTGTGCAACGAGGTGGGTGGATAAAGATCGGGGAAAGAGTTTATTCATTTTTCCAATTCCAGGGAAGGGCGCATCTGGATCATATCATTGAAGAAACTTTGCAAGCGCGGATCCAGAGGGGGGGTCGGGGGGGGGGGGGGGTCCGGACCCCCTCCCCCCTGGAATTTTCGAAGCATAGCTAAATTTTTGTTATTAATATACATATTTCTTAAGATTAAGTCCCAATTCCCCTTTTGTTGTCATGATAACGAATTTGTATTAGAAATCTTTCATTTTGAGAATATTTTGACGTCAGTATTTCAAAAATTTTCTCTGGCTCGCTTCCGCTCGCCAGAATTTATTACATACATTTGTACATGTACGTTAGTTCAAATGATGCTGCGCTTTCCTATATAGAACACATATACATTACATCTAGGTCAATAAACAAAGGCACAAAGAAAACGAAAAGAAACTGAAAAAGACACGAATAGTGGATTTTATTCCAATTCTCGGAAAAAAAAATTCGCTGGCTCGCTATCGCTCGCCATTTGTTGTATTTACATATTAGAACTGACAATCAAGTACTATGATGTGAACATTCGAGATTTTAAGCTGATTGCTCGCCACTGCTCTCCAGTAACCTGATTTATTAAAAATTATAGAAACAGAACTGATATAAACTTTTCTTGCGTTTGCTTATTTTTCTTTTTTTTTTCTTTTTTTTTTTTTGCTCTTGAAAAATTCTGACTTTTAGGACCCCCCTCTGAAAAAAATTCCTGGATCCGCCCATGCTTTGCGATGATTTTAACTCTTTGTCATAATTCAATACACGATGCACAGTTAAATTGAGAAGTTTGAAAACAAATAAAATGCAATAAAAAAAAATCGGGGACCTTATGACTGGCGCATTTTTGTGAACCACTATAATTGTATTGGGGACGCTAAGTCTGCCTTTCTGATCTGCCTAGTGGAAGGGATTGGTGGTACCCATGTGAAGCGGAGAGTGCTGGAAGCTGACTTCTGCGGGTCCCATCATATCGCGGAGTTTGGCTATCTTATGATGAAATAGTAGACGGCATCTCCACCCTGACCCTTGATGGAATCTTCTTGATTACTTTCACCCCTTTGCTGGTTCTTTATTCTTTGATTTTCATATGAATAAATTGGGGAAAGGGGGGGGGGTTAAATATGCAAACTGATTGTCAATTATCAACCCAAAATTGAAGAAGAAATGTGAAAAATCCATATTTTTGCGGAAAAATATTGATGGAAAGAACAGAAAAATGTCAGTTTAAAAAACGATTTGCAGTTAAAAGGTAAGAAACGTGTTGCATAAATTACTAGATTGATGCCAATTAAGATTTAATTACAATATAATTGCACCACCCTGGTTCCCATTTCGCCTTACTAAAATTCCCATTTCGCCTTAGTACTTTTTTACATATAATTTACCTGAAATTCACAGTTAAGGCGAAATGGGAACAAACCTTTATAGATACTTCACTCATAATCGCACAGACAGATACAAAGATGTCTTACAGGACATTGTACGTAATTACAACAGACGACCACATAGATCTTTGAATGCTTGTCACCATCAGATGTTAATTCAACAAACGAAGCCATCTTATGGAAGGACATGTCATAGATGTATTAAAGAAATAAAAAAAAAGAAGAAAGGGAAAACTTCACAAGAAAAAACTTTATTAAAAGAAAAAGATTTAAGAAAGGTGATTACGTCAGATTGTCAGGTTTAAAGCGTATGTCGGCGTGATGTCACACAAAGGTTCAATTAGAGATAAACACAGAGAAGTTCCGAAAATAGTTGGGGGTTAAACTCGGTGTTTATCATAGAGCATAGTGTTTGGAAATTGCTTTATATCTAGAATCTAACGTTTATATCAAGGAAAAATCTACTAGAATTCATTGATGGAACCATTGATGAATTAGCTCTTAGCTCCTCAAACCCAAAATTAATATAAAACGAGATTTGAAGAAAGAGGAAACAAAAGTTGGGCACAGTGAAAAATCTAGAGGCACATCCCTCTGTAAACATGGCGGAAATTTGGTCATTTGACCAGTCCGACACCAAGAATTACCATCAGAAATGGTCAGAAGAAGTGTTTATCATCACTAGAAGATTTTTACGACAAGGAATACATTATACACGTTCCGATTACGGCTGGATATCCAGGTAGATGGAACATTTTATGAAAGTGAGATGTGATTGTTATTAGATGGCTGTCATCATCACCGAACAAGAACGACTTACCTGACAAATACATCAATATGTACATCGAGACAATCACCGAATTTGACAAGTTTCATGGAGCTGTTGCGACGGGTGTTGTCAGACTTTGGGAAACTGAGTTTTTGTGGTCCATCGGTAATACAATAGGGTATACATGGTCATCCAGCAAATCTTGCCTTGTAAACCCGTGAAAGCAATAGTTACAGTAATAAGTTTCTCCGTCGTGGTTTGATCTGTCACACTGTAACCTACTCAGACATGTACAATTTCTATCAAACAATAATGTTGCTTTTCCCTTTAGAAAATAACAATAAATTTACGTGTTGTGGATATCTCTATTCTGTCCGGGAAAATTTCGTCGCTTCCAACCAAAAGACATCGATAGATATGTTGTTCTTCTTTTTTGACTTGTGTTTCTCTGTTATATTTGTAGAAAAAAAAAAAACCCTTAAATTTGCAAAAGATTTATTATTTCAATTTTGTTTTGTTTTATGACTTTTGGCTCAAAACCTAGCATCCATCGATTGAACATGGGGTAAATCGTACTTCACATAACCTGTAAGGCACGAACTTCCACGTATAGTTACACACGGTGTCCAAATCAAGAGGACGTAGATCAGAAAATAACTAAGAAATGAAATAAGATGTACATATATTTTGGGTGTCATATATTTCTACTAATAGTGTTGTAATCGAGGCTTGTTAAAGAGCCCTTCCTTTCTCAAACATATTATTACTAACATGTAAATAACATAATTTCAAGCGATGGGTGTTACAGTTTTATGCAAGCAGGAGATGCTGACTCTTCCTAGACAGGTCTCACCATTTTGAGAGTTCACCTTTTTGCATGTGGTAGAGGTTTTTGTTTGTTTGCTCTGGTTTACTTACTGATTTTGTATGCCTTCGGTTTATGATTTTCTGAATTGTCGATTTTGCACTGCGTATTGAGATATGGTCATTGTCCATATTTGTCATGTAGGGTGATCCCAATTCTCCTGATCGTGTATGTTGAATAATTCTTATTTGCCTGTTCAAATTTTGCGTGTATATTTCTCTACATTCATAGCTACATCCCCCCCCCCAAACCTGACTTAGCTGACAACCCCTCCCCCTTTCCCCACCCTTCCGATTTAGCAGAATATTAAAATTATGCTCGTACCTTTGCAATTTAATAACTGACTTTCATCTACTTTATTGATTCTAAGATGGAAATTTAATATCATACATTTCTTTTGTCACTTTTGTTTGTGTGGTATTGCAAAATTTCAAAAAGTTGAAAAAATAGATCATTTTTACCTGCAAAGTCTAGACGTACAATAGGTCAATGTTAAGGTTATCAAAAGAAGATAAATTCAAATAAGCGTTTCGCTTTTTTTTTCAGATCCATTGAATTAAACCTAATAGATCCAATTTACATATTTTGAAATTTCAATGCAATTAAATCAATAATATTGTTTATTTACTGTATTGTACTCACGGTCGCATATCACGTGATATGCAAATGATATGTTCCATGGGAATAACAGGTAAATACTGTCTAAATTTCTTTATATATAATTTCTTTTATTAGGCTCATCAAATGACTATCATTATCAACTATATGGTGGCAATTTATTCTGGTCAAGAGCAGACTTAAGTTCAGAGAACACTTAAACAAAACCATAGGGTAATCAAAGATTACATAGCTCGCCTATACAGGTTTTTGTCAGAAACCAGGTTAAAGTTTTTGAAAAGTAGGTCAAAGTCCAAGGTCAAGGTCACTAGGTCAAAGGTCATGGTCTCAAATGAAAGGTCTCGTCACAAGGTATCTACATGTGAAATATCAAAGCCCTACCCCTTGTAGTTCAAGAGACATAGCCTAGGTTAAAGACGACGACAACGACAACGACGACGCCGAGGGTTTGGCATTAGCTCTCCGGACTTTTTCGTCCCGGCGAGCTAAAAATTGTATCTGTTCGTGCCTCATACCATAATATGTGTTGAGCACAGACAAGTTTTTGCTTTAGTGTTCTCTGAATGTAACTCTACCATGATCAGATTAGATTACAATCACATAATTGATAATAATGGTCATATAATAGGCCTAAAATAAACTTATATAAAGTACATGTAGATTTAGATAGACTTAAGTATATAACTGGTTAATAGATGAATATTCCCGTGGAACATATCATTTGCCTATCACGTGATATACGGCGGTGGCACTGTTCATTCTAGTGGGGTTTTTTCTATTCGTTCTATTGAATGTTTGTGTCGTCAATTTCATTGCTTAATACTCTTCGTTTCAATAAGTGTTTTACTGTTTAGTCTCATATTATATTATGTATTGAACCCTGCATTTTAGTGTATTTACTGACCATTTCAGTTTATAGCAATTGATGCCGCATTTCAAAAGGAGTGTTTGGCTAGACAAATATCTAAATTTTAGCGAAATGTTACCCAAAACTATTCCTAATTATAGATAATTACCATTTACATGCAGTACTAATCAGAGGAAGATTCAGGACCAAAAAAGCATATTCAAAATGTCATTTTCCCCTAAAATCTAAAAAAGACAGGTTGGAGTAGCGTTATAGCATACGGTTCTCACCACTTGAGAATTAAACCAAATTCGTCAAATTAAAGGTCTTATGAAGGACGGTATTTGCGAT